>JAHBCN010007522.1:0-43023 GCA_019359885.1 Listronotus oregonensis | reverse complement strand
ATTAAATCAAGATTCTGATTCGGAAGACGACATTGTGTAGAATCAAGAAAACCTTGAATTGTTAGACCTTTTCTTGATTTTTGTCGATTTTAGTTCGAAACGACCGGTTTTTTATTACAAAATATTTTTAAAGTAGATTAAATTTGCACAACAATTTAAGAAGTTAACGGTTATTGTTGGTTCAATAGTTTCGGTGATAGCTTTTCAGAATTTGGACAATTTGCACGATTTTTACCAAAATTTTATCGTTTTCAGTTTCGAAAGGCATAGTATATTGTTTGTTGTATTTTTATTTACAGCTCCCGCCTGTGTGTGAAAAAATCAAAATACTAAAAATTACTTTATTATCTTTAAATTTTCTTGGAATGATCACTACCATATTATTACATTAAAAAAGAAATGTATTCGTAATATATTAATAAAAAATATCTAAAAATCTCATATTACTTTTGAGGATGTGTTTATTTCAATCAAATGTTGCTCTCTTTAATGTACGCGGTTAAGCCAAAATGTCAGCCCTTAAATTTCAGAAGGGTTTTTAAGAATATCCAAAATGGGCACCCACAATTCTTTGTTTACTTTATCTTCGTCTAATAGGTCATCTATGGATGAGTAGTTCAGGCTTAAAGCAAGCTTAGACGTTGTCACACGAGACTTCCTCTCACTGGATGCAAACTGACAGACACTGTTGCAGCCTTTCTTGTAGCCACAGAAAATGAGCTTTACACCCCCCCCTCAAGAGGCCCCTTGTGGTTTCCCAAACCCTTGGACCTGTAAAAAAAAAGAAATTAAGTTATATCATCAGTTTCTTACAAAAGCAATCAAAAAACAAATATGTAGGTAGCTAAATGGTATTCAAAGGCTATCTTACCTGGGGGTAGGTATGCATCGAGCAAATTCTGGGTGGGAGGCAATCTCGCTAGGTTGAAGTTTAATTTTGCCGCAGCCTTTGCAAACAAATTGTATCTCAGATCGTCAGATTAGAGATGGGTAACTCGATCATTCACTGGCGATCGAATCAATCATTGAACGATTCCTCAAATCATTCAATCTTTTCAATCGTTCATTCAATCGATAGTCGATCGGTCGATATTTCGATACGGTGACCCATGGTCGGATTCAGGCAATCGACAAGTTTCTCACTTTCATAATAGGTAACAACACTTGTCATCGAACGAATGATTGCAAGCGGAGCGGATAAAGCCAAGCCATTCGCCATCCAGAAAACACATCTTCATTCGTTACGTTACTTTCCGTCTTTCAGTCGGGTAGTGATTCGATCACTGCGAGCGTACGGGATTCGATCATTCAATATTCATAAACGATTTGGTTACTGTAATCGACTCATTTACGATTGACGCTTCTCTACGTCAGATCAGAATTAGATTTCACTCGCTGCGCAACTACCACCAGGTAAAATAGCCTTTGATAACCAGTTTGCTACCTACATATTTGCTCTTTGATTTTTTTGGTAAGAAACTGATAATTTAACTTGATTTATTGACCTTTTGAGTGGGGGTGACTGCACACTTTTTGAGATACCAGCCCTAATATCATGACAAGAGATGCAGCGCCACAATATCTCCTGAAGCTCATGTCCTGCGGCTGCAGGAGTGTCTGCAGTTGTAGGAAGACTGGACTAAAGTGCTTCGTAGTTTGCATCCACTGCGAAGGATTCTCATGTGACATCATCCCAGAGCTTGCATTAAGCCTGGATTGCTTACCCAGAGGTAACCTGTCAGACAAACATGAAGTAAACGAAGAATTGTTGGCGCCCGTCTCGGATATTATTGAAAATTTTTCTGACATCTCAGAAGACGTCATTAAAAAGGACAAAATATGATCGAAATAAACACATCCTCAAAATTGATGTCAAATTCTCACATGTAGATAATTGATTTATTACGCATGTATTTCTTTTTTAATATAATAATAATACGGATTATTCCAAAAAAAGACACTAAAGTAATTATCAATAGGTACTTTGATTATTACACATACCCCCGCCTGTAGTGGTTGAAGGGGAAGGGTTACTTTGGAGTTGCCTGAGATCCCGGGGAAGTGAACTAAGAGGGTGGGAGAGGGTTTTCAAACAATTTACTAAACCTTCAGAAACTTGTTTGGTACTGAAAATGATGAAATTTTGCTAAAAATCTTGAAAAATTTTCCAAATTTTGAAAAGCTATATCTCCGAAACTATTTAAACTACAATAACCCTTTACATCTTAAATTGTTGAGACTTTAATCTACTTAAAAAATAGTTATAACGGTCTTTATTAAAAAACCAGTCCTTCCGGGTCAAATTCGACCAAAATCGAGACAAGGTCAAACGATTCGAGGTTTTAGCGTTCACTTCCTTGTCATAGTTAGTTTGATTGAATTAATTACTTTATGTATATACTTGGCTTAATATGGTTTTCGTTCATAAAGTTGCACTTTAAATATTCTTGTTTTGGTGCATAAACAGGGATACAATACAAATATACTCAACGTGCATTAAAACCACTAAATAACGCTACCAATTTTATTCTTTCTTTAGTTGACTGACTTATAACTTTTTTCATACTATCCCATAATGAATACACAATTCTTCAGTAGTTATAAAAAATAATATTAGATGTAAAATAAACATTTACTTTAAAGGCAAAATTAAATTTTAGACAAAAATCCTTGGAATACGTTTTCTATATTTTTATACTATTTTTTTTTAAATCTTTTAAGGTATGCGAGCCGTAAAATCTGTACTTCGCGCAGCTGGTGCTTTAAAACTGCGATACCCAGAGGAAAAAGAGGATATTTTAGTTTTAAGATCCATTAAGGATATCAATCTTGCTAAATTTTTACATCAGGACGTAGCACTGTTCCAGGTGAATCTATTGTTTTTATAGAATTTTTTGCCTACAAATATAAATATTAAATAAAGTTACAATTTTTTTTACTGCTCCGCATGTTTTTAAAAGTAAATGACCAAAACCAAAAAAAAAAATCCTATTTACATTTAAAGAACATTTTATTAATACAATTTTTAATGATTAGGACAAACTTCTTAGGAAAATGTAAATAATGTTTTTGTAATTTAAACATTTTTTAAAGTGTAGTTTTGGTGGATTTTTTAATGTATCTAATAACCACAAATTAAATAAAATGGGGCCGATAAATTAGAATTAGTTACTTTGCATTTCGTTAAATACAGATCAATATGCAAACAAAACAAAAACAATACTAGACATAATTATTATTATAAATAATCTTACTATAGTGCATTATGAATTATTTTTAAAATAATTAAAATAGATAGAATATTTTTGTTACTAAAAGACATAAACTTATAAAAATTACCTTAAATGCTACAAAAACAATAATAAATCAAAATGATATTTAGGGTATTACCTCAGATTTGTTTCCTGGAGTAATTCTACCCGAACCGGACTATGTTGTTCTGAATAAGGCGGTGGAAGATACTTGCCAAACTATGAATGTCCAGTGCCCTCCAGTATTTTTGGAAAAAGTTCAGCAACTGTACGAAATGATTGTCGTCAGACATGGTTTAATGATTGTTGGTATGCCATTTGCTGGTAAAACAACCTGTTATCGTGTTTTAGCTGATGCCTTGGGACTTGTTGAAGAGAGGGTAAGAATCTATATTTATCTTTAGTATCTTTTTAAGCTCACAGACAAAATATTTGTGGCCAAAAATGTATAAGAAAGTTGAGATGATTTACTTTGTAAGTTAAATATTTATGGTCTTGCTGTTATTTTAAGGGTTTTATGGACGAGCATCGGGCAGTCTACATCGTTATGAATCCCAAATCTATAACAATGGGTCAGCTGTATGGACAGTTCGATCCAGTTTCTCATGAATGGTCAGATGGTATTTTAGCTGTCAGTTTTCGACAGTTTGCAATGTCTACAAGCGAAGATAGGTTTGTTTTAATTTAGAGGTTCTCCAAGGTCTTTTATGTTTTTCTTGTTGTGTTTCATATTTTACTTTGTTGTGATAATGAATTTACAGCAAGATATTTTATTATTAAACATATTTTAGTTTGGCTGTTTAGTAGCTAACCAAATCAAATTTACATTTAAAAGTTTAAATTTCAGATATTGCCAGTAAATTATTTTATTTTTAAAATATTTTCTTTCTTAGTTTATGAGGTTTTTTGTTTGTTTTATTTTAGAAGAGAGTCTTAATGTAAAATCCAAAAAGTCACCACTTTAACCTTCTCTAAATTTGGTTTAAAACCATATAAATTAAAATTAAAAAGAACATTTATTACGTTATATAATTCCCTGATATATATCTTAGTAAATCTCGTAAATAAAAGATTATTA
Source organism: Listronotus oregonensis (assembly GCA_019359885.1). Classification (NCBI taxonomy): domain Eukaryota; kingdom Metazoa; phylum Arthropoda; class Insecta; order Coleoptera; family Curculionidae; genus Listronotus; species Listronotus oregonensis. The sequence goes on along the minus strand of JAHBCN010007522.1, from coordinate 38,694 downwards.
TTTTGTAGCATTACGCTACTAAAATATACAGTATGTCTGCGGATGCGGTTAACAAGAGGACAAACATTGGAAGATACGAAAAAAAGGCATTCTTAATAAAAAATTTTGCTTGTCGGAAAAATATTAACTACAATGAGAAACTTGATTCTAATAATACAGGGCGTTTCAAAAATGCAAAAACATAAAATCAAACAAGAACAAACAGTCATTTTTTGGCCTTTAAACGTTAAATGATAAATATAAAACTTATTCCAAATTTTCTTCTAATTCTGATTCCGAACCTACTAAAAAAAAAATTTACGAAAAATTAAAAAAACATTTTTGCAAATTTGCATTTTACATTTACATTTTTTTTACATTTTACATTTTTTTCATTGTAAATTTATTTGTATTATTGTATAGTAATTTAAAGGTAATAATCAATCAATCAATAGGTTCTTAGTAAGAATCTCTTTTCACATCGTAGTTTATATTTTTTTCGAGAAGCAAATTTTTTTTTATCAAGAATAACTTTTTTTCGTATCTTTCAATTTTTGGTCCATTTGTCCTCTTGTTAACCGCATCTGCAGACATACTGTATATTTTTTGGACAATAAAAAAAGTTTGATTTGTATGTGAAATTGAATTACTGCCAAATATGTTATGTTGTGTTTATTAATAAAATATTTTTACTATTATTATTGAAATCGACAAAGCTGCTTAACAAGTATATGCTTTTAGAGAGCCGTTATTAAGTACAATTCTTCTACTACTACTTCTTTATGAAACAAAATTAAATTTATGGTGGGAAAATATCTAGTGGAACTTTCAAACCCAATAGTTAATTTTCATGTTTAATCTGTTTTATTAATAATACAACTTTTTAAAAAATAAGTTAAAATATATGCGAAAATTTAGGTGGTATTTTAGCTCAACATTCATAAATGATTCAAAACAAAATAAATATATCTTAAATATTTACTCACTGCATTCTAAGGTATGATTGTTTTTTTCTTAGGAAATGGTTAATTTTTGACGGGCCTGTGGACGCTGTATGGATTGAAAATATGAATACTGTATTGGATGATAATAAAAAACTATGTTTAATGTCGGGTGAAATTATACAGCTATCAAATTCAACTAATCTAATTTTTGAACCGATGGATCTAGATGTAGCCTCACCTGCAACGGTAAAGTTATTATTGATAAAAATTGATAAGCTCGTAGATACGTTTACCCAATATTGCTATGAAATTTTAATAAATATTATTTAATATTTTGGCCTATTTAACTCATAGATTGAGTGCCCATCAGCAAAAAGTTTACTCATAGATACTCTCCCAAACTTCTTATATAACTTTATAGGGCCTAGTGTGACACATTTCTTTGATTCAGGAATGTTGTCCCTCTAATTGTTCCGAAATACGTCCTTTTGACGACAATAAAAATTTATAGATACTTTTTTTTCTTCCTAAGTTAAATTGCTTAAACGTTTTATGTAGAACGCAAAAAGTAAATTCTCTTACCAAAAGATGTGTCACTCAAAATGTCTGTCACCTAGAATATGTCTATAGAAAATAACTATAAAAAAATGTCTAGAGAAAAATTAAGTAATAACCAGCTGATTTTTTATAGTATCCTTTTTTTTTAACTGCAAAAACAACTTTTCATATTGTCTGGGAAAGATTTTTTTCCGATTTTCCAGTCTGACAAGTCAAAGTTGTCAATTTCATGAATACAAGAAATTTATTTATAACAGTCAGACATTAAAAAATTATATCTAGAAAATCAGTGCTTATTATGTGGAACAACTCCCTGACAAATAAATTAGGGCGTCTTGTATTCTAGTTTGTCATAATTATATTATTACTTTGTAATTATTATTATTTCAATAATTATTATTCTTCTTTTTAAGGATAATATAAATTAAAAGTACAGTATTTAGGTCATTAATAAATAAATATCATGCATATTAAACAATACCAAGAATTTTATAGAAACAATTTCTAAAATTTAAAAAATAAAAATTATAAAAAAATAATTAATTAAACCGCTCGTATCATACATAAGTGCGAGAGGGATAGACATTCCGTGTTCTCGCAGCTACGGATCTTATGCGCCGTTCCGCTTTTGTAAACGCAGTCTCAAAGAATTAGTTTGCTTCAAAAAATACGCAGATTGCGCACTAAACAAGGGTGTGTGTACATATCAAGCGCAAAATTTAGAAAATTCAAAATCCTAAAACCAGTCATTGATTTTTTTTATTTGAATAAATATTACAATAAATAAATTAAATTTAATTGATTTTTCAATGATTTTTGATATTATAAAATTTATTTGTCAAAGACTAATATAAAGTATTTATGAAGGGTAGATTACAAACATTTAAAAACTGTATATGTGACAGACAAAAAAATTGGAAAAAACATTGTATTAGACAATTGAAAAATTGGATTTAAATTATTTTTATTAAACTATGGCAAAAAATTAGCTGCTTATTAATAAATACAGTCTTAATATATACTTCCAAACGCTCAATCTTAGATAGAAAACCTAATTTTAAAAATATTGTATTTTAAATTTTCATGTAAAAGGCTCTGTTAGACGTTTAATTTAAAAATAAAAATAAATTAAAAGTTGTTTTTACAGCTTTTAAAGAAATGATCTAAAGAAAATCAGATGGTTATTATTACATTTTTCTGTAGTCGTTTTCTGACATATGGGAGATGCAGACATTTTGAATGACTCATAGTTTATTTTCGCGTTTTAGTTAAAATTTTTAAGCCATTCAATTAAAAAAAAATTAGCCATAAGTTTTTTGTATATGTCGTCAAAGAGACGTGTTTCGAAAAAATTAGAGGAAATAGTAAGAAAACGCAGGAAAAAAAGTTAGACTAGGGTTAATAAAGCCATAAGAGAAGATTGGAGAAAGTACCTATAAGTATGCCGAGAGCGGCGAATTGTCTTTTTATATAGGGTTTAAAGAACTGGTTTGTTTTTATTATATATATAGTACATGTTGTTATAAATTTCTTCTATCAAAGAAATTGCTTCTTACGATTAAAAAAAAATACTTTTGTGGAGCATATTACATGTTAATATTTTTCATTAGACTACATAATATATAAGAAAAGTTTAAAACAGAAAAACCTGGTTACCAGCAGGGTTTTTTATTATAAAATTGTATTTGACATTTAATTTATTATTTTTTTTAGGTATCTAGAGTGGGAATGATTTATATGGAGCCGAAGTCTTTAGGCTGGAAACCTCTTTTACAGTCATGGCTCAACACATTGCCACCCTTTATTAATAATGATTTTTACAAAACAATGATTTTTAATTTATTTTTAAGATTCTGTCAGCCCCTTATATGGCTTATTCGTAAAGGTGGAGTCAAGGTAAGTTTTTGATCAGTTATGTTTACCTAAATCTACGGAAAGCATAAAAATATTATCAAAACAATATCTTTGGGGAGAGGGCTTTTTGCCCCTCTAGAATAATAATAATTATTATTATAGGGACTGTAGGATCTTAATGATTTCTAAAATGCATGATATTTGTACGCACCAACAAAAATATTTTGGAACCTTTTCATTTTTTCATTGTGTTATCTGGCAATTACAGGCAGGTCGTTGGACAAAACATTTTGGTAGTCTACATTTTTATAACAGGGTATTAAATAAAAAAAAACATTTGTATAATTTAACTGACTTTATAACCATATATTTAATACGTTGCTAGGGCAATAATTTTTATTAAAGAAATCTGCATTTTAGTAAAAAAGAATAAAAATATAATTTTAAAATAGTTCTATAATGCTACTAATAAAAAGTCTTAAGCTAGATAAAAAAGTGAAAATCGTTTTGTTGTTGGTTCTTGAATTTTATAGGCAGTCTTAAAGTTGAAGAAGAATAAAAAGTAATACTTTATACGAGGTGTCTCATACATAACGGACCAGATATAATTGACAACAAAATGAATCGATTAGGTTATAAAAAATGTTTAAAATTCCTGCCTATTTAAAAGACATTTATAGGGTATTTAATTTTGCAGTTTATTTATTTATTTTTTTTTAATAAGCCACAAATTAAGCTTATTAAAATTGCTTAGGAATACATATTGGATAACTTTTAGATGTTATCAACACAGTTTACAGAACTCAATGAAAAAAAAAATATCTTAAATTTTAAAATAAAATAGGCTATTTGACAGATTTTTAGAATCCATTTTATATTATATAGTAGAGTTTAATCAACCCAGTAAAAGTTGTTTTATTATTAATTCTGGTGCATATTTGCTAAAAAATATTAAATTAAAAATTCAATATTTAAATAGCGTGCCAAAACGTTACTTTGACAATATGGCGCTGCAATGGGGTCGGTAACGTCACTTGCCTGTATTCTGATCTGTGGCACATATCATCCACATACATTTGTTGCAAACAAAAAACGAAAGTATAATTGGATTTATCAGTGATTTATGTAATAAAATGAGTTACAAGTGGTGTGCAGTTCCAAAATGTACAAATACGTCGTTAAAAACTCCGGAAAAACTATTTAAAAGTGTTCCAAAGAATGTCGATGTGCGCCGAAAGTGGTTGCAACTTTGTCGAAGGGATCCTAATGACATAGTACAAATATTCGCAACAATTGCGCAACATATAAATACCGATTTTTTACAATTACACGAGGTTTGTTAGGTATCCATTGAAAAACATGCATTATTTCCATTTATAAAAACGTTTCTGTCAGTACATAGGTTCGAGGCATATATATGTAAACTAAGGTTACAATTATTTAATTAAAAAAAATATTATAAATGAATTTGAGAAGTATTTTAAAGAATAATAAATTTAAAAAAAAGGATGGAGCAGAATCGAAACCGGAACCTCCGGGTTAGGGGTCTCGAACGCTACCTTTGACCCACATGGCTACCTGCAAAAGTAAACAAATTATCGTTTATGTTCACGAAACTGCGCCAAACTAACTTTACATTTATAACCTATAAACGTTCTGGCTTGCTGTGGAATTTAATCATTATTTCACTTTTTTTATAATATAATTTAAGTTACAACAAAATTGTTATTATACTTACTTTGCTGTTTTCACATTTTTTAGCTCCGAAGCATAAAACTCGGAATTATTTTTGAAAAATAATCCGCCCATAATTGCGTCGATTTTGGGCAGGTTTCTGCTGTCTGCTTTTACAAAATCGTTGTCCATGGTAAAAGTTCTTGACAGAATTTGTTGCAAATAAATCACACAAAACAATAGATAATATAGAAAAATCTTATTAAAACCGTGTCGAATGCTAATATATCACAAGTAGGCGCTAATGGGCAAACGAGGTTTACAAGCAGGTGACGTCATCATAAACTCGACCAATAAGGAGCGTTTTGTGTCACGTGACAAACGTTTAAGAAATGCATTATTATTTGCGGATTTTTAAATAAATTAATAATTGTTTAACTTACGTTAATAAATAATAGTTTTTAAACTCTTAATTTTTACTGATAACAGTAATTGACACTTTATTTTTCGCATTCTCAAATAGCCTATTAATAAGATTGTTGACTGTCCCAATATAAAAAAGGGTAACATAATAACTAGATTGGTTTGTTGTTATAAAAAAATTTAAAAAAAATGTTTAGTTTCTGACGGATTGTGTAAGTTAAAACCAAATATTATTATAACTTACTGTGAATATTCTGCGTTGTACAATATTATTATTGCTATAAATAATAAATTAAATATTATGTTATTTTTAGGAGATCGCTGTCACCTCAGATCATAATCTCGTTAAAGCCACCATTAATCTTTTTGATTGCTTCATGGACGACTTTTACGATGAAAAATACCGGGAGCAAGTATCTGATCTGGACGTAAGGGCTCAAATAGAGGGGTCGTTTTTCTTTGCTTGCATTTGGTCTATGGGTGGCACTTTAGATAATCAAAGCAGGCAGAAGTTTAACATACTATTTAGAGCACTTTTAGAAAGGGAATTTCCTCAAAAAGTCGCGGATCAACTAGGATGTCCTCTTGAGATAAATAAGCCAGACAAGCCCTATATTTTTACGCTGCCAGTTGGAGAAACCGTGTTTGATTACAGGTTTATAAAAGAGGTAAAAAATAGTATTTTTAAAAGTATTTGCAATATGTAGATGTGTTCTATGTTGCTGTAGTAGATTTATGTACTGAAAAGTCCTTGTTGGGAATTCGCCAAATACTCTTTACAATGCCACCTGGTCTCGGGGTATAGAGGTTAAATATGTGCTCAACCCTATCGACCTTTATGAACTAGCAGGCAGATCACCTGAAATAAAATGTAAAAAACCATAAAAATCAATCTTTGTTTCGGTGGCAACTCTACCACCGTTTTCAAAATAAAATTAATCTATAACAAATAATATTTAGAAATATTAAATTTTTACAATTCGAATATAAAAGTTAAGAAATTACCAAGTAATATATCATTTACTACAATACGTCATAAATTCTTGCAAAAATTCCAGAATTTTCTTACTTTTATCTTCAAATTGTAACAATTTTAATTTTAAATACTTTTAGCTTAACTTTTTTAAATCAGTTTTGTCTTGAAAATGGTGATAGACTTATCAATGAAACTTAGATACATATTTTGATATTTGTTTTTTTTTCTGAGTTATATCTAAATTTTGTTTCAAGCGATCTGCCAGTTCATACGGGTGAATAAAATTGAGCATACTCAGTGTCTATACCCTGGGACCAGGACTGAAGAGATCCTATTGTGAAGGATATTTGGAGAATACCCAATAATATTTCGAATACATTAGTTTTGAAACGCTATTTTATTGGTTTTGCAATTATGCACCTTTGTTTTAACGGCATATCAAACAAATATTTGAAAAACTAAATACTGATTTGCCTTTTATAGGAGTTTAAACAAACTTGTCTAAAATGTCGCTAATTAAGCAGAGATTTACATAATAAGTATATATATTTTTTTGTATCAGGGAAAAGGTAAATGGAAATTATGGTCCGACGAACTAATGAATGCTCCGCCAATTCCAAGAGATATTCCTGTAAATCAAATTATTGTTACTACCATAGAGACAATTAGAAGCATTGCTCTAATGACTCTGTTGGTGCAACATCAAAAAGCAATGATGATAATTGGACCAACTGGGACTGGAAAATCAGTTTATGTTACGGTAAATCCTATAACTCCGTTATTTTATAATAAACCAAATTGTTTGTATTTGATATTAATATAACAAAAAATGAAACATGAAAGGGTACAGTGACGGCCATAAAATTTTGGGCAAAAAATTTGTTAAATTTCGACTTTCCCACCAATTTTTATAAATCGCTCTTTTATACCTTGTTTTACTTTTAATTACTATAAATAAAGCAAAAGGTAAAAGAAAATATTTATATTTTATAAAAACTAACAAATTAATACATTAACTAACAATTTAATAAATTCAAACAAACCTAAATATCCTTCCAAACAAATTTAATATTTTATTGCGGCCCCGTTTTTTTCTAAGATAGAGTTTAGCCTTCCAGGCATCGAATAGACCAAAGCCCGGGCGTAGTCCGGGTTTCCTCGTAACTCATTCCACGCCTCTAAAATTTTATCCTTAAGTTCGTTAAAATTTTGCGGCCTAAACTCATTTTCCCTATTTATTTTTTTAACTAATAAGCCCCAAACATTTTCCATAACATCTAAATCCATCCATTCATCGACTTGCCGAGCCGTATGAATGAGACACATCTTGCTGAAAGATAAAATTTCTGTCCGTAAATCGATCCAGTGCAGAAGAAAGCATGATATTCTGTAGTAGATCTATATCAGTGATCTATATATACCTCCGCATTGAACCGAAAATCGCCCACTACTTCTGTCCTTTTGGGTATATTTTTCATCAAATCGTGTTCCTTGAGGCCTATATACCTTAAATATCCCATTGTAGCATGACTGAAACACTTTTTTATCGCCGTGTCGTTCTAACCGATGCTGGGAGATTGCTTTCCATTTTTGCTGTAACTACAGATTTAAATGGTTGGTTTTTCAAAACATTAACTAAATTATTGTCCTGTTTTTGAATCGATACTTTGGGGCGACTACTTTCAGCTCTTCTCTCAAAGGAGTGTGTTTTCTGCCATTTTTTTTTAACAAAATGAATATTACTCTTTGGGATGTTAAGCTTTTTTGCCACATCCCTTTCTGGCCAACCTCTCTGCTCAATATAATGAATAATTAATACTTTTTGATCCAAAGTTAAGTTTGGCATTTAAAAAAATATTTTTAGACACTGACAACGGACACCTGTTTCTTTATTATGTTTTTTAACAGGTATTTATATTCAGTAAAAGGTGGCATAAGCCTATTTTACTAAAGGGAAAAAGAATTGCCCAAGATTTAATGGCCGTTACTGTACATTAAGAATAAATTAGTCTATATCAGTGAAAATACATTTTAAAATATTTTTAAATAATGAAAAACAAAACTTTTTTAGAGATATGTAAAGTGTTGTATGGATATATAAATTATTTATTTATTTACTTAGGTATTTATATGTATAAGTTGGTTTTAGTATCATTAAACATCTTTTTAAAAGATATACATGTCCATTTATAAACCAAATGCTTATTGGCCATTAAGGCTTAATGAAAATTATTTTTTTTGATTTTTTTTAAATAAAACTTTGTATTTTAGGATTTTTTACTTAAGAAGAACGATACCAAAACTTATATTCCGCTATTTATTAATTTTTCTGCTCAAACAACAGCAAACCAAACACAAAATATTATTATGGCAAAACTGGATAAACGGAGAAAAGGTAGAAAAAATATTTTTTAAGGCTAAGTATCTTCAGAGATAATATAGTAAAATATACTTTTCATAAGGTATATTTTTTAAATTTAAAATGGTAAAATTTATTTAGGGAATTGCCATTTTCTAATAAATAAAATTTGTTTTTTCTGCTATGCTTAATAATAACTTGGTTGCTCACCAAACAAATTTTAAAAGGCAATATTTGATTTTTTATATAGTGATTACTTAGTAGTTTTAACATAACAAGCAAACAAAGAATTGTTGTAGTTTAAATAAATTGTGACTAGATCTTAAATATAACCTTATAATAATTTATTATTATATATGGTGTAATTATTGCATTGTCCATTAACTGAATATTTTAGTACTTTAGCAACGTTAACAGAATGGAAAACAATAGGCTGAACTACTCAAGACTTGTCATTCCCGTTTTCTAATCCTTTGGCTTTATATAAGCATCTGCATGTTATTTTACTAAAAAAATGCTACGTTAAAAAAATCATTTATTTCACTTTTATTAACCAGAACTATCAAGATATCTTTAGTATTTTTATCTTTCTTTTTCATATCAATTTACTAGTTTTTACCTATTTTAAGGTGTTTATGGTCCCCCTGTTACAAAGAAGTGTGTAATATTCGTGGATGATGTAAATATGCCAGTAAAGGAGGTCTATGGAGCTCAACCTCCCATTGAATTACTAAGACAGTGGTTTGATCATGATATATGGTATGATTTAAAAGAAGTAGTGCCAATAAAATTAATTGACATTCAGGTATTTTTTTAAATTTAAATATATAGGTACATACTACACAACTTATATAAAAGTTAATATCTTTCACCTTTTTAAGTTTTTTTTATATTCCAAAAATTTAATAGGGTTTTTAAACTTATGTCGTAGATTTAAAAAAAAAACTTATTTTATTATTGTCTTCCCAACTACACCTATGGTAGTATAATATACTTTAAATAACAATACTATAATAGTTTTATTGTCAGGATTCCTAATGATGTGATGTCGTTCGTAAATAATTGTTTAAGTTGGTCAACAAATTTAACATTCTTTAATAAATAATAATAAACCAGTCATGGGGAAGTCCGACCACCGAAATCATGGTTTTTTCTCAATGATCCACAAAATGTATTAATCTAACCTGGTTATTACCACTAGATCAAATTTACTTGTAATAATTAAACAATATTTAAATACACCTTACCCAATTTGGTCCAGTTACTAAATGTGATCTTATAAAAGTGAAACAAAAAACATTTAATATTTTTTTTAGCAGTTATAGGACGAAAAATGGAAAATCATTTTATTTTCTATAACGCAGTTTCCACAAGTATTAATTCTATCAAAATGTTGGTTTTGTAAAATAACAAATTAATACTATTCTTTTACGCATTTTAATGACTATTCAAACAATACCCCAGATGACAAAAAAATCCTTATTTCTAAGGAGACCCAACATAGTATTATTAAATTATAATTTATCGAAATATGTGAGTGTTAAAATAGAAAACCCCAAGGTAACGTCCAAGCTGACATGGGAATGCCAAAGAAAACTGGAAGTCCTGGGAGAACGCAACAGGGTAACTCTCCTATGAGTACCAGAACATTCGGGAATAGAAGGCAACGAAAAAGCGGATGAACTAGTGAGACTAGGATCATCCACACCATACTTTGGACCAGAACCTGCCCTTGGAGTGACCAAAACCACAGCACGAGGGCAAACCAGGGAATGATTCCGAAAACAAAACGAGGAATACTGGGGTAGCCTCAGTAAAATAAGACATGGAAAAGGCTTTATAAGGGGGCCATCCAAAAGAGCGAAGAAAGGAAGAACTACTCAGACAAAGCAGGAAAAGACTTCGCATAACAGTAGGGCTGCTAACAGGGCACGATAACCTAAGAGAACACCTACACAAGCTCATACAATGGAGATCCAAGTTGCAGAATGTGCGACGAGAGGAAAGAAACAGCCTACCATATCCTGTGCGAATGTAAAGCGTTAAATCACAAAAGATAGACATTATTTGGGCTACCGAAAATGAGCCCACAGGAATATATCAACCAACCAGTCTATGGGTTATACAGACTCGTAGAAGGAACAAGGCTAATGGGAGGATTGATATAAATATAATATAAAAAAGATAATTGAAGATTTTCACAAAAAGCCCAAGAGACTGCGCTCTAGGGAAGAAGAAGAAGAATATGGGTATTTACTTTATATGAGATACTTATTAAAAATATTTGAAAAATAACACTCTTGAACACATAACATTGGCGCGCTCAGATTTATTTAAAGTTTTAATTTCATTTTTGCGGTAATCCGGAAGGTGCTTATTTTACTTTAAAATTGAGGTTAAATAAGCACATTGACTGCTTTTGCCATAAACAATAAATAAAACAACACGTCTATTATTATATTACATAATGTTATTTACAACTTGCATTGAATGTCTTTTTTTTTGTCACTTGTGGTTTTTGATTCTTGGTTTTGTATTTGGCCTTGCTGTTGTTTTTCTTATCCACATTTAAAATATGAAAATCTAAAAATAAAAATGTATTTAAACATATAGGTAAAGGTACTTGCATTTTAACAAAAATAACTATTTTTTCTATTCCATAATAAAACTTTTTGTTGCGGTACAATCTACTTTTGATAACAGTAACACTTTCCTTCGTTTTTTAATATTTTTAGAAATACAAAAAATATCTGCAACCACAAGTATAATTAAATTGAGATTAGGAATGTCTAAATAGTAAACTCACCTTTAAATTTCTGAAAGAGGAAAACATTTTCCACTCAGTGTTCTTAAAAGAACAATTTGGCACACAACACTTAAAAACCATGATCTTTTAAAGTCCCATTCAATTATTTATTAATAAAATTTTAAAAACGTGAAAACTTGACAATATATTAGAAATATAAATTAGAGATTATAAATATAAATTATAGATTATTTATATATAAAAAAAATATATATACTATAAAATACAAATGACAGTATCATATGACAGATCACAGATCGTCGACCGACAGAGATATAGACAACTAATGTGACCAGTGACGCTACACTGGCGACATAGCGGGGCTAGTCAGTACCAGGAGTGCCCAGGCCCTGTTTTAAGGAATATGGTGCTGCCTATCAGCCCAGGAGAGAGAGCTGATTGAAAAGGCAGAAAAGTTCAGTACAATTCCAAAATATTCCCACTCTAGCGCTGCGTTATTATGGCATTTTGTTCAAAATACTATGAGCTAGATTTTAAGACTTATTAAATTAATCTTAAAACTTACAATAAAGTTACGGAATTGTTGTAACAAAATACGTATCCATTAATTATAAAAATGTAGTAGGTTTTTCAAAAACACAAATGGTAATCCGTGGTAATGCTAAAAACTTGATTCCTTAAAAGTTACCGTCTTTAATAGAAACAATTTTATCCTTGTGCTTAAGATTACTAATAAAACAAGTGTTTAACAACAGATAGGGACAATAATTATACATGTACTGTCTTATGATCCGCATAATTAAACTTCTAAACTTTCTTTTCAGTTTATGTGTGCAATGTGTCCTCCCGGAGGTGGTGGAAATACAATAACACCAAGATTAAGTAGGCATTTTAATCATCTTTGTGTAGATGAATTTTCTGAGTCTATATTAATTAGTATTTTTAGTAGGATTATGCTTTGGCATTTAGATACAAGGTAAGCACTAAAATGCAGCTTAATATAGAATAGAAAAAATAAAAAAATATGCAGATATTTGTCTAAGACAAGAGATGTCCACTTTATCCGCTTTTTTATTAGGGTGTTTTAATTATAAATTTTTAAGTCTTGTCTAAATAAACTTCCCTGTAGACCTGGTAAACTTACCCAATATAAAGAAATATATAAATATGTATATTTTAAGACTAATTTTTAATTGCCGACAAGTACTTGGTAAAAAATAAAATCCAGTTAAATTCCAAGATTCCAATGATTACAGACTACAGGGGTTTTCCCTTAAAACTTTGCACGCCAATATCTCGAAAACGAATAGGAATATTTAATTTCTGTATGAAGTGGTCAATATGTGGGGTCAAATAGATATTCTTCACAATTTAAAAAAATCGACGCCTACCATGAGCTGCGCGTCGCGACACGTCGAAAATAAAAATCGATTGCAGGGACTTTAAAATTACATGCATAGGAAAGTACATGCCCTTTAAATACTTTTTTGTTATTTACTCAAACTGGTTTACTTTACTCGCTTTTTAGTTATACTGCTTTTAAGTATAAATTTTCCAAAAGACAAAAATATTAAGCCATGAATATTAGTTACTACAACAACCATGGCAATTATTTCAAGTGCAATTACAAGCGACAAAGCTTGTCATTGCTGCGTCAAATTTTTTCATAAGAAGTCCCAATTTTTTTCTGTTTAAATAAAAATTGTAATAATTTTGTGAAAATGGTCCAATTTAGCAACGAAGAAAAAGTAGATATGGTACTGGTGTTTGGAGAATGCAGGTCAAATTGTAGAAAAGCGAAGAGAGTTTACGAACAGCGTTATCCGCATAGAAGAGTCCCCGATGCAAAAACCCCTTTCAAATTTATGTAAGAACTTGAGAGAATATGACAGCTTCGTAAAACCCAAAAGAAATAAAAGAAGGACGAGTTCAAATGATGAAGATACTGCTGCTGTAATCCAGCAGGTTGATAATAACCCAAAGATATTCCTGCTAAAAATAAACGAAAATACCAATGTTTCCGTAAGTTCATCCTGGAGAATCCAAAATAGAAACTCTTTTGGCCCTTAGAAAACTAAACTAGTTCACAAATTAGAACCATGTGATCCCGTTAGAAGAATATATTTCTTAGCAAAATTTTCGATTTGTATAGATGAAAATTTTTCTTAAAAATTCTATGGAGCAATGAAAGTCGATTCCATAATAATAAAATCGTAAACAGACACAACTGTCGCTTTTGGTCGCAAAACCATCCTTGTTGGATCACAAAAAGAGGTAATCAACGAGTTTTTGGCATCAATGTTTAGTGCGGCATTTTAAACGGAGGTATTGTCTAAAAGTTTTTCCGATTTTGACCAAATTTGATGGGGGTTTGGCGCTGATTACGAACGCAAATTTTTTTTCGGCAACGTTTCTTTTTGAGATATTCACTCAAAGTTGAATCAAACTAACCTTATTACCTTTCTCCTTTGCACAGAATTCTTACTTTTACACTAAATACCATTAAAACACCTTTTAAAAACCTTGTTTTTATATTAATTTTACATTTTTTCCCATTTAATTGCAAACCTCCACTTTCACACGCCGCAACGTGTAGGCAACCATGTATACACTAGCCTTTTTGTAAACAAATGTGGTTGCTGCCTTTGAACTTGAAAGTTCGCAATTTAATGGAAAAAGGTGTAAAATAAATAAAAATACAAGGTTTTAAAAGGTGTTTATAAAATATTGTGTGCCACTTTAGTGTAACAATCAAGAATTCTGTACAAAAAGAAGGGGGAATATAGTGAAAATTAGGTTAGTTTGATTTTTAACTTTGATGATGAATATCTCGTAAACGAAACTTTGCCGAAAAAAAAAATTGCAGATTCGTAATCAGCGCCCCAAAAAACCCTCGTATATCAAATTTGGTCAAAATCGGAGAGGAGGCAACTTTCGAGACAATTACCTAAACGGATTCCTTATTGGACCTCACTTTTATGAAGGCACTTTAAATGCAGCTCGCTTTTTAAGGTTTCTTTAAAATACACTTCCAAACTTGTTAGAAGAAGTAGCCCTTGAGACCAGAATGAGTATGTGGCTACAGTAGGATGAAGCGCCTGCACATAATGCCGAAATTGTAACCATGCATCTAAACAGAGAATACCCCAATAAATGGTTTGGTACTAATGGACCGATAAAGTGGCCGGCGAGGTCCCCGGACCTCACACCACTAGATTATTTTCTTTGGGGTCACCTGAAGGACGTTGTCTATGAGGAACCTATCGAAGATATGGCTGATCTTATTAACAAAATAAGTGCAGCATGTGCCGCTATTACAAGAAGGACGCTCCTACAAGTGACCCAAGCCCATCTATTAAAAGTTTTTGATAGTTGTGTTCGAGCAGATGGACATAATTTTGAACAAAATTTTTAATTTGTTTTATTAGGTATGTAGTTAATTGTGATAATAATTTTGTTTATTTGTTAACACTTTACTTTAGTTTATTTATTTATTTTATCACAAGTAAATTCGAGCCGACATTAGGAGAGTGAAGTGATGGCTTCCTTCGCTTTACATCAGCATACTGTTTTTAACTCTAACTTTTAATTTAGTTACAATGTAAACTACTAATTTGGTTTAAATAAATAATAATTTATTAAATTTAATTTTTTGGATCACATTTTTGGTCTATCAAGTTTGAGTAAATAACAAAAAAGTATTTTAATAACATGTACTTCACCATGCACGTAATTTCAAAGTCTCCGCAATCGATCTATATTTTCGACGCGTCGCGACGCCCAGCTCATAGTAGGCATTGAATTTTTTAAATTGTAAAGATTATCTATTTGACCCCACGTATTGACCACTTTTTACAGAAATTAATTCCTATTTAATATTCCTATTCGTTTTCGAGATATTGGCGTGCGGAGTTTTAACTGAAAAACCCTGTATAAATAAATTTTTTAAGTATAATTTTTATATATATTTTTTGCATCGATCAAGTTTAGTACGTCCTATATTTATATTTTTATATAAATATTCTATATTTTACTCAAGAAAAAAGTATACTAACTTATATATTACTATTAAAACTTTTTTATTATTTATTTAAATATATACATAATACAAATTCCACTTGTAAATAAAAGATCTTCATAAAAAGAAGAACAGGACCTTTGATTAGTTGTTCATATGCCCAAAATTCCATTAACTATTATACGTCAATGTAGATATTAGTAACGCAACAAAATAATAAACAATAATATTTTGTTAGGGGATTTTCAAAAGATTTTGACCCATGTATAGAAGAAATTGTATTGGCTACTTTGGATATTTACAAAATGGCTCGTGCTAATCTTCTGCCAACTCCAGCCAAGTCACATTATTTGTTTAACTTACGAGACTTCTCAAGAGTGATTCAGGTAAATAAAAAAAAAAACGTCTTTTTGGTAATTTCTGTACACATATACAGGGTGTTTATTAAGTATGTGGCCGAACTGGAGGATGTTATTAATTACTCAATGTTAAAACAAGTTCACATAAATATTGGTTATAAACGGTTTTGTTTTTAATGTTTTTATTACATAGGGTGTTAAAATACTAAAAAAAATTGTTTTTCTTATATAATAATTAGAATACGCAAATAAGTATGACGTTAAAACCTGATGGTTTTAAATATTTTTAAAGTAGAATATTTTAAGCTAAAAACTGTAATTTTTATTTTACCACAGTTGCGTGCCCAGAAAATCTAAGGTTTAATTTCAAAAAATATGTATTGTGATTTAGCAAAAAAAAAGAATAATTAATACAGAAAAGTAATCAATATTGTTGTTTTGCTTAGACTAATGATCTTTGATAAAAATAAAAAATAATAAAATTATGCCTGACAATTTCAATGTTTAAAAAATAACAAAAAAAGTAAAGGTGCCATGGAATAAAAAACAACAACACAGTTAGAGCCATCCGAGTCAACGAATTAAAATCCTAGAATAATTTCCTTTGCGGACGTTTAAAATTCCTTGTTTACAAAACTCTAGTCCACAGGAGAAGAATTAGACCAACGGATACGGGATCTATGTAATATAATAAGACATTCGTCTTGAACGTTTTCGATATTTAGTCTTAACTTGCATTGAAGTTAGCATTTAAAATAAGTTAGTGTTACTTATTGTTGGTTAATGGTTTTTTACGAATTTCATAATAAAATTAAAAATGTGTTCTTATTTTAAAAACATTCTTTCGTTGTTTTGTTTTGGTAAGGAATTTAGCAAAACAACAAAAACGCAAGTTTACGTAGAGGCTTTCCCGTGATACATTTTCTTCCAATACTTACGCTACTGGCAAGAACAATATTTTTTTAATTTTTTTTTTCGCTATAAAATAGCTAATGGTATAAATAATTTTATTATTTTTTTAATTTTTATCAAAAAAAGTTAATCTGACCAAAAAAAAAAATTAAGAGAATACTTTTGTGTAGTTATAATTGCTTAATCATAAATTTTTATTAACTAAATAAATGATGTAATATTTTAAATTTAATCTTGAATGTGACCACTGTGCACGCCCCTGGTAAAATGAGACAAATAATTTTTAGCTTAAAAATGATTATTTTTTTAAACATTTTAACATCCTGTATAATATAAACAAAGCAACTTAGGACATAGGCCAATATACATATTTCCTTGACATAGTTTATATGAGATTTAATTAAAAATAACGTAAGGAATAGCAGCCTCCAGTTTGGCCACATCTATATATATAATTTGCTAATGTGGATATATTTATATGTAGGTAGGTATATATATTTATTTGTCTGTAAACGTGATTCTAAAGTAATGGCTTGAGCTAAAATCATGAAATTTGGCACAGTGGTAGTCTTTAGCAGTGGCTAGAACCTAACGAAGACCGTTTTTTGAATTTCGCCCCCTGGACAATAGAAGCAAAAAAGTGTTTCTTTACCGTTAGCCGTACGGAAGGCGTCTTACGGAGACAAAGGCTACTTAATATTGTCTCTCGCCTGGCGGAGACAGGCTTTTCATCTAGTTCTTAAATAAATAAGAATGTTGGCAGTAATACTAACACAGGCTCACAAAAAAAATTGTGGTATGTGCTGGGTGTCGGACTAGGATTTTCTGGAGTATTTTTTTCCGCTAAACATAAATCTGATGTCGAAATTGGGGGTCAAACAGCAAATAATTGAGAAAAGGCTTAATTTTAGATATTAACGTTTTTTTTTTTTTTTTTAATTTAAGACTATAAAAGATACACGAAACTTTATTTAACATAAACAATGTATATCTAAAAGACCTTTAAATTAAGTTATATAACCTTTTTGTCTCAATGCAACATTTTTCGAGTTATAATTAAAAAAACGAATTTTTAGAATTTTTTTAAGGTATACCTCTGGAAAAAATTTGAATAGTATTTTTTATTATTTTTAGATTTTTTCGGCAAATTTTAAGTGATTCTGGATTTAATAACTAAAAAATAATTTATTATTAAAAAACCTAAAAACCACATTAATAAAAAATATTTTTTTCCTATTTTAGACTGAAATTTTCAGTCAAAATTAAATTTTCGTTTATATCTACTTTATTATTTATCCTATCAAAAATGTTTTATATATTTTTTTCTGTAGACAATTTAAAAAGCTCTCTTTCTGTTTCATAATTTTTTTTGTATCTTTTATAGTTTGTAAAGTCGTAGTCCAAACATTCCGTGATAGCAAGTTACTGCCGGTTAATGTACCGTGTCGGTTTTTTTTTTTTTTTTTATTTTTTTGCTGTTTGACTCCCAATTTTGACTTCAGATTCGTGTTCAGCGGAAAAAAATACGCTCGAAAATCCTAGTCCAACACCCAGCACACACCACTCTTTTTTTTGTGGGCCTGTGTAATGAGTAAGTCATTTTTTGGTAATACGTATTTGGTATCTAAAACAAATAAAAACGATACGTTTTATTTGTTTACTGCTTTTAAATTAAACTAAGAAATAAAATTATTTTTTTCCACTTAATACTTGTATTTATTTTATTGTATGACCATAAGCCGGACTCAGACGACTGGTGTACTTGGCTAATGTTGGGCAATGGCGTATTTTTGCCATGCCGTTTAAGTGGTTTACTTGTACAATTATTGGTGACTGGTAAGTACTGGTCAGAGTCCCGTCGGTTGTCGGTAAAATTGGCACAAGTCAAAGGCATCACCATCATTGTTAACCCGACCAGTCGCCCTTTGTCTATACTTGTCGTTGCGCTCACACGGGTTGTACGAATAATTATCTTCCACGTTCGCTACTACACAAGTACGACGTTTTCAGAACGACTTTTATCCATAATGGTTGACACTCGTTTACTTTACCACCAATATAGATGCAATATATTAACAAACAATACACACGTCGTGTGTGCGCGATGGTCTTTGCCAGCGGGGATACTTGCCAAGTATACCAATATTGGTGTCCTTGTCAAGTACACCAGTCGTCTGAGTCCAGCTACATACATAGTTTTTAATTTTCGGTATATGTAAATAAACAAATTAGTAAATTAAATTAAACTTTTGCTATCACTGCAAACATACTCTTCTATTATAGGGGGTTTTGCTGTCAGTCCCAGAAGCAATGGAGGACCTTATGGCTATAAAAAGATTATGGGTTCACGAAATTCTTCGTGTATATTATGACAGATTAGTAGACGACAACGACAGAACTTGGATTGTAGAAGCATTAAGATCGGTTTGCAAAGATAAGTTAGAAGAAGATATGAATATCATGTTTAGTAGACTGGCATCTCCGGGAAGTCCTACTGTAAGCTGTTGAGCCTTTCATTCTAAGTGTATTATTAATATAAATAACCTAGTTTTACTTTCACACTGAAACATAAAACAAAATAGTAAAGTGATGTGTAAAATAGAGTCGTTTTAAACTGCGACTATTCAATAGCAGAATGTTTTTAAAACTTATATTGAAATAAATTCAAACTTTTTTAAATAAAAATAGCCAGGTATCATTTCACTTATGAGGAAATTAAATTTCAGGCTATAAAAACAAATGCAAACAGAAGCTACTTGGGAAGCCATTAGTATCAAAATAACGTATTTTTTTATACATACATAAACGTTATTGTGTATAATTTTTACTGTTTAATCAAAATATGAGATGTTCCAGAGAACATCAACTTGATTTTCTTTCTAATACCGAAAAATAGAAATTTATACCATTTTTCATTTAAAACCTTTGAGAACATTTATCTTAAAAAGTGGCATTTTAAATAAAAATTAAAATGTCCAAAAGTTTTAAAAAACTGAAGGTTTTTTTATCGCTAATGATTTTAGCCAAAATACCTCCAATACTTCTATTTGGAAAATATTTGGCACCTTTTGATATATCATTTCCTGTACAGGGTGTTACAGACTGTTGTAATGACCATCAGACTGTTTCCTAAAGCATTTGCGTTAACAGTGGAGTTCGTGCCGGCAAGGCTTTATGTTGACCGAAAAAAAAATCTGGACGCCACTGGTACTTTTTTAAAATTAGTATTACTTTCTTGAAGCCAGTATATTTTTGCTTAAAAAGTGCCTTTTGATTCAATGCATCATTTTGAAAATAAAACTTATTTTATTAATCCGTACGATTTATTTTAATTTTGTTATTTTATTTGCAAGATTTTTCAGGAGACAATGTATTTAATTTAAAATTTAAATCAAATTTTGTAAATGGCTTTCTTGTACTGGTTAGTATAAATGTGACCTTTTATGGCACAATTTACATTAAAGCATTAACGGTGAAAAAGTTTAAACAACCCTTATTACGAAAGCCGAACATTTCTGGACTCAAGTTTACTTGAACCTTTATTCACATTAATAGATGTAAAATTTACCCTTAAATTTTTCCTACAACATTCGGCAACACTTTGTATACATAAACAGAGTCACATTTAACAATTAAATTGTATTCACTTCTGATATTTTACATACTCTAAGTGATAATATCTTGTATAACCACAGAGAAAATCTGGTTGCACTACTTTCTTTGACACTTGATAAACGACACTAAATATTATTACAAAAAAGATCTGTTTGTTATTCAGCTATATTTTACACTTTTTCTACCCCCGTAGTCGCACCCTCCATAAGAGCGCTTATGTAAAAAAAAGTGTAAAATAGTGTACACTGTTTCTGAATAAAAAACAGACCTAAAAGTTAATATTTTTAATGTCACTTTTTTCAATTTTAAAATGAGTATTTTAAGTGCCGCCCGGAGAGTTGGAAAGCTGCACGTGTGCAACCAGTCCCCAAAAAAGGATGCAAAACCCTCCCTTCTAACTATAGACCTATATTTCTTCTTTCTGTTTTGCAAAGTAATGGAAAAATTCATTATTTCCCAAATCTTAAAGTATCTGGAAAAACACAAGATCTTACATGATAGACAGTATGGATTCCGTCACAGAAGATCCACAACTGATCTTCTTTCCTTTGTCTCGCACAGCTGGAACAAGTCCCTTGAGTTTCTTGGTGAATCCCAGATCGTTGCTCTTGACATATCTAAGGCTTTCAATCAGGTCTGTCATGATGGGCTTCTTAACAAACTTCCTTCTCCCCTGTCTTCACCTAAACTTTGCTCATGGCTCTCCAGTTTCCTTTCTAATCGACGTATATCAGTTACTGTAGATGGTCATTCTTCCAGCTTCTACCAAATTAATGCTGGAATGTGCCTTAGGGCTTAGTACTGGCACCCACGCTGTTTCTTCTACACATTAACGGTCTTCTCTCTTCACAATCAATTCCATTCATAGTTTTGCTGACGATAGTACCCTCCACTCTAGTATTCAATTTCTTAAGCCACCATGTAATTCTGATTGGGAAAACAGGCACAGGTCAATGCAAATATCTCTTTCACAAGACCTTAAGGCAATATCGAATTGGGGCCCAAAATCTTGTTCAGTTTAATGCCTCAAAGGCACAGTGTTCGCTGTCGCGAAAAAAGTCTGCCATTGTTTATCCGTTACATATGAGCGGCCAACTTCTGCAGAACAAAGAGTCGTTTAATCTTGTCGGCGTTGCTTTTGAAAATAACCTCAACTGGCATAAAGACATTACACCCATAGCCTTGGCAGCTTCAAAAAAGCTTGGATTTCTCTTTTAAGCCAGAAAGTATTTCTCTTCTTCTAAATTAGACCCTCTTTAGAATATTGTTTTCATGTCTGGGAAATGGCGTCCCCTACAACACTTAGCATTCTGGACTCCATTCAAAGAAGAGCCGTTCGTCTTATTAATAATCCCACGCTCACAGAAAGGCTTTCTCTTCTTGCCCACCGTTGAGCTGTAGGGGATCTGTTGCTCTTCTATAGGTATTTTCGCGGCTTCTGCTCTGAGGAGTTGGCCAGTATAATTCCTTTCCTGACAGATCCCAACAGAGCAACACGTAATGCAACTTTTATGCATCCTTTTACAGTTTAGTTAGAGAAGCCCCGGACTCTGGAACCTATTGCCCGCAGAAGTTTTTCCTTCTCCTCCCAATCTAAAAATATTTAAGTCCTGTGTGAACAAACTCCTTCTCACCACACTTAAGACACCCACGGTGCGTTAGTATTAGGCATCAGCCTTCGTGGATTGTCCAAAGATAAAAAAATAATAATAATAAATTTTGCCTTTTTAATCGTATATATTTTTTAGTAAAACCATATTTTAAGTTGCAACCTGATATGAAAATATGTTTTTAGATTGGTGAAACAGAATTAAGAAAATTAATTTACTGCGACTTTGCGAATCTGAAGGCTGATCAAAGGCATTACATTGAGGTACAAGATTTGGCGCAGCTAACATCGATTGCTGAAGGATATTTAAATGAATTTAACAATATGTCAAAAAAGCCGATGAACTTGGTACTTTTTAGGTATTAACTTTCCTAAACAATTTACGATATATGCAATATAATTTTTAACTAATTTTGTTTTAGCTGAAATTTTTTGCCCATAATTTTTTTTATTTAAAATCTTGTAAAGTTTCATTCGACAATTTTTGTATTATTTAATATGCAAAAAAACTAGTAATATGTAACTATATTACTTTTGTGTCTTCATTTACTTCTTGTTTTAAAAATGTGGCACCTTTAGGTGCTACAGCATTACTAAACAATAATGTAATATATAGAGGGTGGCTCGAATTTGACGCTCATCATTGGGATTTCGAAAACCGTAAGAGATACAGGTTCGGTTAAATGGAGGCAAAGTTGCGCAATTTGATGCTCAATAAGATGCCGTTTTGCATTTTGAAAGATTCCGAATTAATACTTCTGAAGATATTCGAAAAAAACCGGAATTTTCAATTTTGGTTTCTATTGTTTCCTGGCTTTATTTGTTAAGATAACTTAAAATAAAACACATTTTATGGGCACTTTTTCTGCTCTATAACTCAATATGATTAAATATTGAATCTGACGTTTCGGCTTTTGGCGACCATCATCAACTTATTTTTTTTTAAACGGACCTGATTTTTTTTTTCAATTTAATTAAATCCTTTTTTTTACTCTTAAAACACTTTATATCGTCACTTTGATATTTGCGACGTTTTGCACAGAAAATTCCATCACTAGAATATTTTATGTTTATTTAACCATAATACGGACCTGATCTATATTTTTAGGTGAGAAGGTAAAAAAAAAGAATAAACTTATTACATTTTTGTAATGTTTTTATTGCAACTCATTAATATCTTACAGCGGAAATTACTTTATTAACATAAACTTTCATGAATATTAAACATAAGATACAAAAAAGTAGACAACAAATCAGCTTACATAAACAATTTGTACTATACTCTCTTGATACCCATATTAAAAATATGTTCAAAGAGGTAACCTTCTACCTCGATGCATTTTCTTGCTTTGATTTGTATTTTTAATACAGCTTGATGAATTGTTCTCGCAGGAATGGCAGCGACTTCCCTTATCAAATTTTGTCGTAGTACTTGAAGGTTGTGAGGTGCATTTTTAAATAAACGGTTCTTAAGATATCCCCAAAGGAAATAATCAAGGGGACTGAGATCTGGGATCCTAGCGGGTCATCTCAAAACTATTGTTTTCTATCCATTTATTAGGAAATACATGGTTAAGGAATTGAGTTACTTCCCTTCCATTGTGGGCAGGAGCTCCGTCTTGCTGCAACCACATTTCTTGCAATACCTACCGCCAAAGGTTGATTGTCTAGAGCGTCTAGGACGTCATTCCTAATCAAATTTAGATATCGTTCGAAAGTTAAGTTCTCGTCGTAAATAAAAGGTCCAATAATTGTGTTCCTCCACATACCAATCCATACATTGAATGAAGTACTCCCTTGAATTCGTACCTGCTGGTTTATTCTTGGATTATTAATAAACCAAAAATGTTTATTGTTTCTATTGAATAATCCGCTAGTTGAGAAACTGCATTCGTCGGTCCATATTATATTATTAAGGAAATCTACATGTTTATCTATTTTTTGGACAAACCAGTTACAAAACTCCAGGCGCCTTTCATTATCTTCTGGCCTGAGTGCTTGACTAAAGTGTATTTTAAACGCTGTAGCGATGCGAATGTAAAGTATTTTGCATACGTTTTCTGGGTTTATTAAGTTCATAACCAAATTGTCTAGTTGATTTCCTGGGGTTGTTGTCAATCTTAAATAGAAATATATTGTAGAAAAAGATGAAAAAATTAAAAATAATCTTACTCCATTACTAAAACTTTTTTTTCCTCCTGGAATGATTGTGGCTGGATTTTATATATTTTGGCCTGCTGAATCCAGATCTGGCTTGATTTTCGATATCAGCCTTCAATAATGAGGGGGAGACACATGTTTTGATATTAAAACAAAATTCAATAAAAACTCACTTTAATACTGATTTATTAATTTAAAAAAAAAAAAGGGTTTATACATTTTAGTAACAGTTAATTTATGTTCAGTATAAAAAATTTTTTAAGTGTTATTTTATTTTAATATTCATTTCCTTGAACTCTTCCTTTTTTAAGAAAGACTGGATGTGTCTCGGTAATAGGTCCAGCAATAGTCGGCTAACATATTGGCTCCACTTTCCAGTATATCTTTTCTCTATCGATGCGATGTCTTGGTGAAATCGTTCCCCATGCTCGTCCGATATAGCTCCTAGATTTTCAGGAAAAAGTCCAATGGGAATGGAGAAAGTGAAGTTTTAGGGACATGTTGCATTTTTAAAATATGATAGGCCGTGAGCAGTTCTTCCACGAGTTCACGATAATTTTCTGACTTGGTGTTTCCAAGAAAATTTTTGCAAACAGTTTCAAATGCATTCCATGCCCGTCTTCATGGTCACTTAAAATGTCCGTGAAGTTGGCATCTTTAAAGAGTTGCCTAATTTGGGGACCAACAAAAAATTCCTTCTTTAATTTTGGCTTCCCCTTATCGTGGAAATTTTCTTTTAAATAGTTGAAAGCATTTTCCCTTTTTATCAGTGCTTTTACAAAATTTTTGATCAATCCTAACTTTATGTGAAGTGGAGGTATATTTTTTTTTCTGAACTAACGGTTCTCGGTCAAATTTTTAACTCCAACTTTATTTTTTTACGTGGAGGCCAAACCTTTATTTTATAATGTTTGTCTCTTGCACGGCTGTCCCACTCACCAAAAGCAGCAGTATTTTGTGTATCTACTACAGTCCTGTCAATAACGCTACCACTTTCAAATCTGCACATATATTCCATTTGTGATCTTCGTACTTTTTACATCTGAGTTTTCATCTTCAGATTGTCATATGTTTCTTTCATATTTACCGAATGAGCTTTTTAGGAACGGATGGATGTTCATTTCCATTATAAGTAAAACGCTTTTAGACTTGTTTTAGACGAATCTATGAATAGTATCCATTTATCGGGCGTATATGGTAAGTTCAGTTCGACCATTAGGCCAAGGGAAAATCATGCAAAATACTAAATCACCGTCCGCTGCAAAAAATTTTGAGAGTAGATTCCCTTTTTCTGTAGATGGACACCTTAACTCCTTTTTTCCCAAAAGGTTCCACTGCTGCAGGCGGGATCCGAGAAGTTCCTTTTGTTTTCGGGGGGTCCAAGTCACGAACAAGGTCATTCAATTCACCTTGAGTGATTAAATGAGGGGTATCGGGCAAATCAATGGAACTAGGGATGTAGCTTGGTCCGGGTTCTGGCGAAGTCTTCGAGAGTCTGATTCCGAATCAAGCTGTAACTCTCAGGTGGTTGGAATGGGTAATGAATTGTCATGGGGTACTGGTCGCATTGCAGACGGAACATTGGGATTACTGAATGCTACGCTTAGTTTTGCTAGTAATTCCTTTGATATTCGTCATGCAAAAATAACAATCATCTACGTGATTACGAGGTTCCTCCCAAAACCCTTGGAACTGCAAATGGCATAGATTTATGCGTCTTTTTCCATCCCGTCAATGTTCTCGAACACGAACTGCAACACACTTTTGGGCCCAGGACTTATCTTGATCGCCAACTTTACATCCCAAAATACAGTTCATAAGCCTTTTTACTAGTGAAGATATCGTTTTTGGTACGCCTTCGCGGTAACCGCCACAAATATAACAAATTTATCAGCTTTATTAACACAAATTCGCGTCGACATTTTCTTACACGTAGATCTATCTAATCGAAAAATCAACAGATGTTTACTAAATGATTATAAAATAACGACTAAAGGGATATTTCAAGCATAGATCCACCTACCTGTCCATAATAATGGGTCGCCCATTTATTACCCCTCTACTAGACCCTTCCGAGAAATCTGAGGCTAATAAAAACATTTGAGGGTTAGTTGTATATTAGTATAAGTCCAAATATTACAAATCACACGATTTTTTTATAGGGAGGATTTTTCTGTTAGACAGTGTAATCTGTTGCTCTTCTTCAGCAGTTACACGAGATCCATATTCATATAATATCACGAAAATTTAACAAGTATATTCTTTTTTTTTTACCTTCTCACCTATTAATGTAGTTCAGGGCCATATTATGATTAAATAAATATAAAATATTCTGGTGATGGAATTTTCAGTACGAAACGTCGGCAAATATTAAAGTGACGATATATAGTGTTTTAAGAGTGACGAAAGGCTTTAATTAAATTTAAAAAAAATCAGGTACGTGTTTAAAAAAATTAAGTTGATGATGGTCGCCAAAAGCCGAAACGTCAGGTTTAATATTTAATTATACTGAGCTATAGAGCAGAAAAAATGGCCATAAAATGCGTCGAATTCGAGCCACCCTGTACAGTGTCACCAATAAAGTCTGCATCAAATGTGAAATATTATTATTTAGTATTAAAAAAATCTTTGTTTTGTTATTTGCAAAAAAAAGAATGTAAATTGACCATGATTCTTTAAAATACCTATAAACATTACAGAAAAACATTTATTTTGCAGGATTTGACGTAAAATCTAAACCTACACTAGCTCCACTTATTTATTTTTATAGTCTTTACCATAATCCAAATTAAGGCAAACTTGTAGTTAGTCTTTTATTTTTACTAAAATGTGTTTTTTTTTTCTAAATAAATATTATTAAAATACTTTATTTTCTCACAAAAAAGAATTTTTGAAAAAAATATCGCCAGACTTGATGCAATGTTCAAATAGTTTTAATCATGTTTTCACATAATTTAATATTAAAAAAAAACGAAACTGGAAAAAACATAATTGCCTACATTTTAGAAATACCAATTTTATAATCACTTGGTATTTTAGGTTTATAAAATATTATTTTTCAAAGGATTAAGCCTTAATTTTTTTCTTAATATTTTAGACATATCTTTGTCAACTTATTTGGAATTTTTTAGAACACCTTCTTGTACCTATCCTCTTTTATTTATTCTTAGATTTGCTATTGAACATCTATCAAAAGTGTGCAGAATTATTAAACAACCAAGAAGCCATGGTCTGTGTGTCGGCGTAGGTGGATCAGGACGTCAGTCATTAACCCGGTTAGCAGCGCACATATCAGAGTATGAACTGTTTCAAGTAGAAATTACTCGATTATATGGAGTAACCGAATGGCGAGAAGACGTAAAAGTTATTTTAAGAAAGGCGAGTGCGTCAGATCAGCATGGAGTGTTTTTATTTTCCGATACTCAGATTAAAGAGGAAGCATTTTTAGAGGACGTCAGCAATCTTATGAACTCGGGAGAGGTATATTTTTATATTTATTAAATTAACAGATACATCTTTGTTTAAAACGTATGTACAGTGCTTTTAAAAAGTTAATACTTAAAAACAGACCAATCCTTATCCGTAAAAAAAAAAAAGTTGTTGATGTACGAAGTGGCAGGAATGTTTTGCTGGAAACCGTTCAGAAAGATGAACAAAATCAGAATCAAAATATGCTTCTTCTCAGAAAAATCCAGATATTGGTTAAATGTACCTACAAAATGAAAAAAAAAATCGAAAAAATGCCTTCTTTTATATTTAACCAAACAAAAAACTTATGCTATTATGACACATCGTGCCAAATTTTGTTAAAATCTGCTCGATAGTTTTTACAATACTTTGCAAACCAATTTCGTTTGAAAAATGGAAAATTTTGAAAACTGGGTAGAGTCCAGAATATAAAATCTAGATATTTGTATATACGAGAGGTCTCAAAATTTTAAAGGTTTTTTTGTAAGGAAAATCGGATCATTTGCAACAAGCATAATGTATTTTGGGAATCCCATCATTCTATGTTGTAAAAAAAATTCTCTCCCTACAATATATCTCTACGACCAATGTTATAGGGAGATTAAATTAGAAAAAAATGCATTTTATTACGTTTTGTATATTTAAAATATTTTGGACCTTTCTGAGAGAAAGCATACTCATTTTCATTATATACATTATTTTGAAGGGTTTCCTGCAAAAACATGCCTGCCACCTCATACAGCCAATCAAAAAAAAATAAGCTATAACATAAAAATGTATGATCTGCTATTATATGTCATATAAATTTGGTTTTTAAATAATTGAGAAATGCAACAGTTGTTTGGTTTTACTTCTGTCACTTTAGTTTCTAGATATTATTTACGCCATTTAAAATAATTAAAAAGTAAGCGGATAAAACATAAAGTCCTTGCTTGCTCAAATGGCAGTAAATTCTTCTGGTCCTTTGCCAAAATCATTAGTCAAAACTTTTGCACAAATTATTTTCCACCCCTAATCTTCGAAGATGAAATTGTTTCTACCTCTAAACGAAAACTCGAACTATTTGCCAAACAATTTGCTGCAAATTCTACTCTCGATCCTCCCTTTAATCTTTCTCTTTTAACAGTTGCCCCTGTTCCTCATAAAATGTCCGATATCATTTTTAGAGTCCAACAGATTAAGCGTATTTTTTCTTCTCTTTTCTCTTAATACTAAAAAATTGTCTGAGAAAATGTGCACCCATCCTAACTCCCTCTTTCAAATCTCATAAGACACGGGCATTTTTCCGGAGAGCTGGAAAGCTTCACGTGTGCAACCTATTCCCAAGAAATGATTCAAGACTCTTTCTTCTAACTATGTACCTATATCTCTTTTATCTATTTTTTGCAAAGTAATGGAAAAATTCATTAATTCCTAAATCTTGAAGTATCTGGATAAACACAAGATCTTACATGTCAGACAGTATGGATTTCGTCTCAGAAGATCCACAGCTGATCTTCTTTTCTTTGTCTCACACAACTGAAAGAAGTCCCTTAATTTTTTTGGTAAATCCTAGATCGTTGCTCTTGACATATCCAAAGCTTTTAACCAGGTCTGGCATGATGGGCTTCTTAAAAAACTTCTTTCTTACGGTCCTTCACCTAAGCTTTGCTCTTGGCTCTCCACTTTCCTTTTTAATCGACTTATATCAGTAATTGTAGATGGTCATTCTTCTAGCCTCTACTAAAATAATGCTGGGGTGCCCCACAGCTCAGTACTGGCACTCACTCTGTTTCTTCTTTCTTCCACAAGCAATCCCATTTATAGTTTTGCTGACGATAGTACCCATTACTCTAACATACAATTTCTCAAGCCAGTTAATAAGCGTGATTTGGAAACCATGCGCAGGTCAACGCGAATGTCTCTCTCACAATAGTCGATTAATCTTGTCGGCGTTACGTTTAAAAATAATCTCAACTGACACAAACACATTACATCCATAGCCTCAGTAGCTTCAAAAAAGCTTGGATTCCTTTTTCGAGCCAGAGAGTATTTATCTTCGTCCAATCTGTATACTCTGTATGTGCCCCAACTCAGAGCCTCTTTAGAATATTGTTATCATGTCTAGGGAATGGCGTCACCTACAACACTTAGCATTCTGGACTTCATTCAAGGAAGAGCTGTTCGTGATGATTCCACGCTTACAAAGAGGCTTCCTCCTCTTGCCTCACCGTTGAGCTGTAGGGGATCTGTCGCTCTTCTATAGGTATTTTAACGGCTTCTGCTCAGAGGAGTTGGCCAATATAATTCCTCTTCTGACAGCTCCCAACAGAGCAACACGTAGTGTTACTTTTATGCTTCCTTTTACAGTTCAACTGAAGAGGCTCCAAACTTCCTGCTTTCTTTGGAACCTGCTACCCGCAGAAGTGTGTCCTTCTCCTCCCAGTCTTCAAATATTTAAGTCCCGTGTGAACAAACTCCCTCTCACCATACTTAGGACACCCACGGTACGTTAGTTGTGGTTAGTTGTGGTAAAAACTTTTAAATCAAACAAAACACTCAACAACAAATTTCAATAAAAAATGCGAAATATTAAGTTACTTAATCATTTCACCGGCATACAAAAAAAGTTTTCCAATCTCGGAATCACATCACACAACACACGTATTTTGGGTCGCTGAATCTGGGGACCCTTTAACTCTATCACGCCAGGGTCAAGGTCATTTTAAGGTCAAATTGTGAAAAATATTTAGGCCGAGAAAACTGCCGTAACTGTATGTATTTTAAGTCGCGGAATCCGAATACAAGGTCTATTTGACCCCATCACGTCGGGTCAAGGCCATTTCAACGTCAAATTGGAAAAAAAACTCCAAAGGCTCCCAAGGCAGTCTCTGGAAAGACTAACGGTCGAGTGATGATCGCGTTGTTAAATTTAGCAATGGACTTAGCAATTGTTAAAAGTTTACAACGGTTTAGAATGTTTAGCAAAATGTCAGATTTTGACAGGTTGCCTACTAAAATCATTAAATAACACTGACAATGACGTTTTGTTAAACATTCTTAACCGTTGTTAACTTTTTACAATTGCTAAATCCATTGCTAAATTTAACAACGCGATCATACTCGGTTGTAAAAAGGGAACATCTGTCCTTTTTCGAAAAAGCTGAGAACATTCCAAACATTTATAATTTATATTATTAAAATATCTGGTGTTCTTAAGTTTAATTTATATTTTTTTTGTTTTATATCTTTTTATATGCATCAGTTTCGCAATAACAAATATATTTACAAACAAACTACCATTTTTATTAATTCGTGAAAAGCTGTCTTAATGACACTAGCCCCAAAGGGTGAACAGGTACCGTATCAATCTGTCAGAAGTTAATAACACGGTAGATGAATATTTTTTCGATTTGAAAGTGCAGAAAATACACATTTTTAAATTAAAAATATATCATTTTGGATCAAAAGATATACAAAAAATCGAATAATCACTTAAAAAATAAGGTACTCCATTTAAAAAATATCAATATAGCAACCCCTAGCAATTTTATGTATTGGTGTTTTTTTAATCATTATTTTTGGGTTTGACGGGAAAAATTATATAGGATGGCTGTTTCACATTTTTTTCATAAACGCGCAGATAGAGTCAAAATAACGGCCTGTCTAGTCCTTGTTGAATAACCCTGTACATGGTATTAGTGTGCCTTAATAATAAGTTTGAGCCCATTTCAGGTTCCTAATTTATTTACTGTTGAAGAAAAACTAGAAATTTGCGAAAAAATGCGCCAACTTGACAGACAAAGAGACAGATCCTTACAGACTGATGGAAGTCCTGCGGCATTATTTAACTTTTTTGTCCAAATAGTGAGAGAACAGTTGCATATTGTTTTGACGATGAGCCCAATTGGTGATAGTTTTAGAAACAGAATAAGAAAATTTCCAGCGTTAGTTAATTGCTGCACTATTGATTGGTTTCAGGTAAACTATAAATAAACTCTACTGAATTTTCAAGGGGTTTCCCTTGCTAAACATCACTGCTAAACTAATATAATATTTGAAATTAAAACTACCCAATGTTAAAAGATCAAAAAAGGTTTTCCTAAAAGTAATATCCAACCAAAACTAATAAATTCACACTTCTAGTGTTCTAGTGTGAGTCTACTAAATTTGTTCGGTCAAGTAGTAATTATAGTTGTTCACATTGAACATATATAGACTTGCCATAAAATTAATTGTGCAGAAAAATAAAATATAATGGTCAAAGTAGAAAAAAACTACACTAAAAAACATAAAATATAAATAATAAATGGTTTAAAAAGTGGGCAATAAAAAAAGTCAATTTATAAATTTAGACAGTATTATATTACTTCATATACATAAGCCCAAAAATTAAAAAAATATTTAATAAATAACGCAATTCTTTCTATTACTGAAACATAACTAATATATTGCCAATTTACATGTTTAAAATATCTTATAATAAAAACGTTTGATGTTTATTAAATAATGGCGTTTTATACCTTTTTAACTTTATGCAAAATAATTGTAGAGCAATTAAAAGGCAATTTAATTTTAAAAAATTGTAGATTATTTTTGTTAAAATTTTATTCAGTTTTGCTGAAACTGTTTCAAAACATTTTTGGTGGTTTACAAATACTTTGAAAAATAATTTAAACATAGGTATCGGTGCCGGCTTTAAATTTTGAAATAAATAATACTTATCTGAAACTTCGCCAGTGGCGAACCTACAACTTTTTTATCTTTGGTTATTTTATAAATTGGAATTTTTTCGATGTGGCATGCGTTAAATATATCTAGGACATAGGTCAAGGCAAAATATACTGGATTTTTATAGGCTAGTGTAACCATAAAACTTTACTATAATTTATCTAGCAACAGTGCAAAAAACATGGAAACTGGATTTTCTTTCAAGAAATGCATGTCACTTTTCCCTTTACCGTAAAATTTTGAAAAATTCCTTTAGATAAAAATAAAACTTAGATAATGATAAAAAGTGTTAGGTATAGTCACAAATTTTAAAAATTTATATTTGGTTACTTAGGCATCGGTCCTGGCTTAAAATTATAGAATAAAAATTACCCCTTAAAACTTTGTAAATAAATTTATTTTGGCGTCACCTACAACTTTTTTATCTTTGAAAATTCTGAGAATAGAACCGTTTTTGATGAAGGCATGCGTCAAATGTTTTAGGGCGTAGGTCAGGGCAAAAGACCCTTAATTTCTGTAGGCTAGTATAACCGTAACATTTTACTATTTTTTATCTGGCAACTGCAAACATCAGTCGGTAATTTATAAATTACATGTCACAATAAAAACGAAATATTTCTTAGAATTTTCGAGATTAAAAAATTGTAGGTTACGCTAAAATGAATTCACTTCCGAAGTTTCCGTGGGGTATTTTTTATTTTAAAATTTAAAACCGGGTCTGATGCCTAATAAGAATACTGTTTTTGCAGCACATTAAAATGATTGTATGTTTAAAATTATTTTAAAATTATATTTATACATATTTAGTTTTTAAGGATTTTTGTATCTTGTAAAATAGAGACAATGTATAGTGACCGGCGTAACTGGTCACCCTGGATTAATTAGGCTGAAATTCAAAAGTGCTGTTAGGAAAATGTTCCACATAGTTTCCTTATTAAAAATATCTGTTCTCTCCAGAAATTAAAATTTATTTTTATGTATTCCTATTACAATATTTTAAAATAAAATGCAATAATTCAATAAAATTTTGGCGATGCAAAAAAAGTTTATAAAAGTTTTAAAACTTATTTTAGGATCAATCTGAACACAAAACGAAAACATTAAATAAAATACACTTTGACATGTTCTTAATTATTTCCAGGCAAGCAATGGTTGTTTTATTCTTCTCTGACTCTGGCTCTACATTAATTTATTAAAAGCGCCTTCGATCCAGAAAAAAGCATAGGTTTACGTTTTTATCTTTAGCAGGTAAATGCTTTAAAAATAACAAAATTTTGATATTTTTTTAAAACAAAAGTAAAAAATTTTTTACAGCAGTTAATTTTATTCGATCTAAATGGTGGACGGGTTAAGTTGAAAAGTAAGTTTTATTTCCAATTTATAAATGGAAAATTATGTCTTTAAATAATGACATAGCTTTTAATTCCGAAAAAGTTCTCCAAATAGCTTTTTTTTGAAGTTCAAAACTAAAGGTTGTTTTCTCTTGTTATATTTGACATTTTGCCCCTACACTTATACGCTAAGGTTTATTCAAACTTAGACCAATGTTTTGTAAATTTAAAGGTTTGTAGAAACTTTTAATTAACCATATTTTTTTTGAAAAATAAAAATTAAAAAAAAATATAAAAAAATATGGCTTATCAATTATGCCGGTCACTGCACATTCTTTTATATAGCCAATATTTAGTAAAATTCGGTTATAACGAGATTAAAGAAAAGAGAAAACATTTTTTCATTGTTTACTTTTATTTTGAAAATAAAAAATGGGTATTTTTCAAGGTTTTCGCCAATAAAATGCATCCATTTAGGTTTAGCACATTCTGGTGATTTGTTTTATATTCTACGTGTAAAGACAAATAATTTCATTTTTTTCAAAAATATTAATTTTTGGATTTTTTAAATATTTTTAATTTTTTTGTTAAATCAAAAATTGACATTTTAATTGTTTTTAATTATTCGATTTTTAATAAACTTTAAAAATAAAAATATTTGACAACTTAAAAAATATATTCATGTTGATTTTACATCCCAAAAAAGTGGGGCCGTGATTTCGAACAATTGCCCATTTTTTTACAAGTAATATAACATAAGCAGTTATTTACTTTTTTGCATGCTCAGGTAATATTGCAATTTTACTGGTTAGATTATGTCATCTCTTAATACTAATCGGTCAGTGAATGCTTACCGACTCCAGATCGGTAAATAATCACTTACCAATCAGTAATTTGTAAACATTAGATATAGAAATATGGACCTACTTATAAATCAAATTTTATTCATTATCGGACTTCAAAAACGTCTTGCGTTCCAAGCAGATCAAAATCGTCACATTCTTGTTGCATTATATCTTACACAAAATCGAATTGAACAGGCTAAAGTTGACAAACCTGTGATAAATAGGGTAATAATGACAAATAACATATTTCTTATAGAATAGAAACTCAATATACCACCCAAGTATTTGATTAAGTTTTTTGATATACCCAACACAGAGCTGTCAAAGTACTCCTAAATAGTACTTCAGGTACAAGTACCAAGTTTATGATTTTTTAAAAAGTACTTCAAGTACAAACAAAATACAAAAAATGTACTTGTTTTTCCAAGTAATTTCAAAAAGTACTTGAAGTACTACCCAACTTATTTACTTAAAGTAAAATAAAACACTTAAGAGTGCATTTACGCTACACCTTAGAGGTCGGGCGAAAGGACGCGGAGACGGTGGGCGTAGATTAACAAACTCCCACAATTTTCGTATAGCCGCATTAAAAATATTATATTTAATTAAGGTTCTTTCAAATTTCGGTTTATCGATGCGATGTTGTTTCCGATTGCAAGCCTACAGGAGATAACGTTTTTCGGTAACTATTTTTCATATACACCATTTTAAAGGTAAAAAAATAATCTATGCCTCTGCTGTAATGGATTTTTAAAATTTGAGTCGAGTTAAGAGAAAATAGTATCTAAACATATAACCGATTTTAGGGTTACTTTCACTCAAGGAAATATTAAAAAATAAATCCAAATTTAATAAAACCATTACAGCAAAAGCCTAGATTTAAGTGTTCTCTTTCATATAGTTTTTAAAAATTATCGATAACTTATACCGTTTTTGAGAAAACATTATGCTTCGAACCCCAAATTGAATCCAATTTTCGCAACGCGAATGGACTCTTAAAGTAAAACGAAGTAGAATGAAGTACTTGAAGTAAAGCAAAGAAACTGAAGTAAATAAAAGTACTGAAAGTAAAAATACTTACTTGACTAGCATTTTTTTAATAACATCAAATTAAATGATAATTTAACAATATACCTTACCTGTAAAGTCTGTTATTGTGACGTATGTTTTGAGATTTTTAGCAAAGTTATTTTTTTGGAAAATTTTTCGGGTTTGAAGGTCCAATTTAGTTCTTTAATTTAATCCAAATGCACTTTTTAATTTTATATTTTGAAACCTTATGTCCTCCGAAAACTAGTATTTAACCCAATATTTTCTGTAGTTTTACCCTTTTAATAAAACATCATTTTTTTTTCTTTTTCTAACAACAAAAGTATGTTAAACTAATGCATGTACCCTAAAGTCATAACCTTTAAGTATTATAAGTATTAATTAAAACAAATTGGTTCCGTATTTAAAAAAAAATAATAAAGATGGCAGAAGAGCTTGAAGAGAAGAAAGTGGCGAGATAATGATTGTAAAATTAAATTTTAAATACAGACATCTTCTCTGATCAGAATGTTCAGAGGGTGGAAATATACCACTGCATCTAGACCTCAGTAGGTCCTTTGTTCTTCCTCTTGTACAGGCGGGAGATTCACTGCGTCATCCAACCTATTGATTTAAAATAGTTGACGACGTCTTTGTGGAATCTCCTAATTTCGGCCAGTAATGGCCAATTCGTTTCCCAGCATGGAGTTCCGTTCGAATGTGAGGGCGGGACAAGCAAAAATGTGTTCCGCGGTCTCATCTTCTTGTTCACAGCCTCACTAATCCTGTGTTCGTTAGACCCATTTTAAATAGGTGTCCTCGTAGCCCGCAGTGGCCAGTTAGAACGCCCGTTAGTGTTCGGAGGTTTCTTCTGGATCATAAGGTTTTTTCGCTATTGACTTGTCTGGATAGCTCAGCATTATTTTGCAAAATTGCAGTTTGTAGTATCATCCCATTTCCCTTAAACAGTCGATGGGAGTATTCTTTAATGATGTCTTTAATCGCTGTTGTTGTCAGTCCAGTGGTGGGGACGGGACCAACTAGTTTCCGTCCCGCAGCCGCCTTGGCCAGCGAGTCAGGGTATGATTTAGATATGTCATGTCCCTTGATCCAGGCTAGGTTGACCACATTATTTAGAGAGATGTTAGTCAGGGCTTGATGACATTCTAGTACTAGTCCCGAAGTAATTCGTGGTCTTTTCAGGGCTAGTAATGCTTGCCTACTGTCTGTATAAATACAGATCGTATGGTTGGCGATGTTGCGGCTTTTAATTTCGTAAGCCGCTATGGTTATGGCTGTCATTCGGATTGAGCACGCTGGGTTCGCGCCCATTGTCCATCCGATTTTCAGGTTTATGGTTGGTGAGTATATGCCACAGCCTGTGCCCACCTTGGTCTTAGAGCCGCATGTCAGGCTAATGGATCCTTTAGACTCGCCTTTTATTGTATTGTTCCTCTTATGTGGATTGTGTAGGGTTTATTGAAAACGAACCTTGCTGCAACTGAGTCCGCTCTTGCCTGTAGAATTGGAAGTTCCCCTGTAACATCCCTCCACAGGCGTCGTCCAGTTGAGCCAGTGCCTACATTAGTGTTTAGATCGACCATGCGAAGGCGTGTTAGAGTCATCAGAGCCGCTTCCCTTACAAATATATCAAGGGGGGTGAGATTCAATATCACCTCCATAGCTCTGGTCGGTGTAGTCCTTATAGCACCTGTGATGTTTAAACATGCTATTCTTTGAATTTGATCTAGCTTATGTTTTGCCGTGATCTGTTCTGTTTTGGACCACCACACTATGGAACCGTAAGTTACCATGGGTCTTATTATGGCCGTGTAGATCCAATGGGCTACTTTGGGAGAGAATCCCCAAGTTTTACCTATGGTT
Organism: Listronotus oregonensis; assembly: GCA_019359885.1. Taxonomy (NCBI): domain Eukaryota; kingdom Metazoa; phylum Arthropoda; class Insecta; order Coleoptera; family Curculionidae; genus Listronotus; species Listronotus oregonensis. The sequence goes on along the minus strand of JAHBCN010007522.1, from coordinate 1,220 downwards.
CTGCGGCATTGATCAAAAGCAATATATGCTTTCTTTATTCTGTTCTCCAAGTGAGAATTCCACGTTAGCTTACTGTCAAAGGTAATACCAAGGTATTTGACCTCTGTTGAGAAGCTCAGTTTTGTATTGAAAAGAACGGGTGCTGTGAGGTTCCCTAGTTTCTTTTTCTTTGTAAACAGAACCATTTCTGTTTTCTTGGGATTTACAGATAGAGCGTGTTCAACGCACCACTGTTCCACAGGCATCTTTAAATAAATTAGAAACAAATAAAAAATATTTTCCAAAAATTTTTAAACTAGTATTTTTACAATATTTTGATGTTTTTATTTTTAAAGTACCTATAATATTAAAGTATTTAAAAAAATCATTTTACTTTAAGTTTTATTTACTTCAAATCTTTTTTTTAGTTTAAGTATCGTAATACTTCAAGTAATTAGAAAAACTTAAGTTATTTACTAGTCAAATCAAGTAAAGGTTTAAGTATTTTAATATGAATTAAACAAGTACAAGTACAAGCACTTCCCAATAAAAAATACTTAAAGTAAAATATTTCAAGTACAAAAAAGTACTTTAAGTAAAATTTTACTTCAAGTACTTTAAGTTTTGACAGCTCTGACACAACAGTATATTTTTGTCTATTTTTATACTTCTAATCAACTGAATATTTTTAGCATGCAAAAAATAGAGTAAACATCACGGTCAGTAAGTTCTTACTGGTTTCACATCCTTAACCAGTAAGGAACGCTTTTTAACCTTACTACTTAATATAATATAAACAAGAGTGCATTCAAAACAAAACAATAGCCCACACTGCTTGTAAATATTTAGCAAATTTTTGCTAGGTAACCACAACATACCGGTATCACACTGGCATCACAGCGTAACTAACAATATAATATATATCTGGGATCGTTCCTTTCGTCTTTTGTGCTTAAAAAAATCAAAGGCGCCGCCAGGGAGAGATCGTGCTGCTTGTTAGTTATGCTGTGCACAAGTAAATAGGTTACATGATTACCTTGCAAAGATTTGTTTATTAAAATAACGTGCATACGTAAAGAACGTCCGGGGATTCCCCATCTTTTGTAACTTTTTGGACCGCATTCGTCGTCATAACTGGGAGCAAACAATAATTAGTAAACAAACTAATTTTGTTGCTATAGCCCCATATTTGTATGTATTTACAGTATTTTACATATGGTTTTAAATATCTTGAATAAAAT
>JAHBCN010007521.1:20000-42975 GCA_019359885.1 Listronotus oregonensis | reverse complement strand
TTCAGGATTTAATCAAATGCTCAAATATTCCTCATTAACTGCCAGACAATAACGCAAACGATTATAAAACTTATTTCTTACGTTGGCTAGTTGGTACATCGATATTCTGGAAACATTCAGCGGAAATAGCATTCTTTAGCTGGTCTAAATTTTCATATTTTTTATTGGTATAAAGCTTAGTTTTTAAATTTTCCCCATAGAAAAAATCGTTTGGCAAAAGATTCGGAGACCTGGCGGGCCCAAAGGATATTGCTTTGGTTCGGGTCTATGGAATTGGTCGTTTAATTTTAAATGCGTTTTTTAAAAGCAGGCAAAATTTGTTCCTCTAAAAGTTCCAGAAAGTAAGTTCCATTCAAATTTCGGTCAAGGAAAAATGGTCCAAGGATATGGTGGCCGAAAATTCCCGCCAAAACATTAATTTTTTGTGGATATTAGTCCTTGTCCCAACAAATCGATTTTGGTTTTCGTTACTCCAGTACCGGCAATTTTGAATGTTGGGTTCGTTGTTCAATGTAAAAGTGCATTCGTCAGTAAAGCAAATATTTTGTAAAAACCTCTGTCAGTGTTTGTCCTCTCCATCATCTCAAAGCAAAATTCCTGCCGTCGTATTTCGTCTCCGTCTCTTAATTCTTGGTGTCTTTCGTACTTGTAAGCGTGGTATTAACATCTTTTTAAAATTCGAGATATTGTGGTGTGGTCTTGTCCAGTAATGTTCTCCAGTTGTCTCGTGCTAATGTTTCCTTCGGCCTCCTCTACACAAAGTATCACGTCTAAATCCCTCTCGTTTTGTACAATTTGTCTCTGATTTTCACGTTAATTTTCTTCACATTTGCAATTATTGATTACTGTGCCTGTAGTTTTAAATTTTTTATCGTCCGTTCTATTGTCGATTTATTTGGTATTGGCCTATTGGGAAAATAGGCTGCAAACATGTCCGCTACTCTTCGATAACTATTTCCCTGATAAAACCATTTTATAATAGTGATTTTTTCTTGATTTAGTAGTTCATTATTTAAAAATGATGTGACATTGATCTGACAACTTTAGAGTAAGAGGTTAAATAATTTTTCTGGTATTTTATTATAAACTTCTAATAATACAGGGCGCGTAAAAAGATAGGAGATTCGTAACTTATTTTAGCATGTATCTCTTAGCTGGAGGACTGAGAAGAGTTAAAATTTGTACATTGGGTACAACTTTTCGTGCTCTTTAAAAAATCCTAATAATATTTTCTTCTAAAATAATTAGGGGAGCCAATATTGGACCATTCAAAAATTTACATGGGATTCCCTATGTCCCGCTCGACGGAGCAACACCCGGTATAGGCTTCTAATTTATAGTATAAACGGTACATTTTTTATTTTATTTTTGTTGGTAAATTTAGGGTATTTTGGTAATTTACCCATTTTTTTTAATATTGTCTTTTTATTTTTTATAGGTTTTTTTCTTCTTCGTATGCATAGTAGGATGGTTTTGACATGCACTTAAAATTTTTATTTGGCCTAAAATTTGGTATAAACCTTCTAATATTGTTTCATTTTTTGCACATTCTGTAACATTCCATCAAAATCCCTTTAAACCTAACTTTATTTTTCATCGTTTTATAATAATAATTTTCCTCTTCTATTTCCCGACAACTTGACAGCATTAAATGGTGAAAATGCCAGAAAGAAAATTAACTGTATGGGCGCAGCGATGTAGCTGCTATAAGATGTAATAAAAAATAAAAAAATACGTTACTATGGGGATTTTCGGGCGTATGTAGTTTGCAAGTAGTTTTGCTTACGTTCAAAAGTTGCATACGCCTCGATTTGTGACGTCAAGAAAATTTATACGCGATATGGGGGCACGAAAATTGTATTGTTGTTTTCTAACAACAGAGTTTGATGATATTTTAGTAATTTGACAATAGAAATGTGTTTTGGCATGAATTTATTAGTTCTTGGGATTAAAATTATGTCAGAAACGTACTATAGGCTTTTAGTATTAGCACGGTTCGCGATGAAAACGACATCTGACAGCTGAGTAAAATCATGCTTGGGGATAAGGTCAGGCAATATATAAAAACAGATGCTTACTAAGCAATTTTCATATAATTTATGTCAATTACGACGTTTCGGCCTAGAAGGGCCTTCATCAGGTATATATGTATTTTTTTTATAACAACAAATCAATCTGCAATACAAACATTTTTTGATTGAAATTTTACCTATACAATATATTAAAATTTATTCTTACCTTAAAACTAAGGGGTTTCTCACGAAAAACACTCATTTTTGTTGTTGTGTAATGAACATTTAAAACTTAAAGTGACAAAGAAACACTTAACATTCAACACAAATAAATACAATAAACGGTATTCGTTTCAACTATTTATTTTTTAATTATTATTTATTTTTTGATAGTTTATAGAACTACTAGCACCATCTTACTATTTTACCAAAAAGAATAAATATGTGTCTAATATCAAGAACTGTAAAAAACTGTAAAATATATTTTAAAATAGCAGTGAGGTAGAGTTCTTTGCATATAGATAATAATATAGAAATTTGTTTTATTTTTGTGTGTGGTCATCTTGGGGCAGTAGTAAAATATTTTTTTTTAAATTTATTTTAATATATTTTTTTTAATTTAATATCTAAATATTATTATATACTGGTTATGTTGTTGTGTAATTTGTTTTTTCATTATTAATGAGATTGAAATAATGCATACTTAAATTCTTTGTGTCTGCCTTTGTGTTTATTGCCTTTTTGTTTTTTTGAATAAAAACCATTTCTAAGAATTCTCTTTTTTGTGTATTTGTTTCTGTTTTCAAAATTTTTGTATTTTCAAAACCAAAAGTGTGTTTTTTTCGGTGGAGTGGTTTGTTAGAGCAGTTTTGTTGCGTTTGTCGTATTTATGACTATTTAGTCTGTTTTTTAAATATTGGCTTGTTTGTCCTATGTAAACGTTATTACAGTCCTTGCAAGGAATTTCATATATAATAATAATTAGTCAAAAAAACAAAAAGGCAATAAACACAAAGGCAGACACAAAGAATTTAAGTATGCATTATTGCAATCTCATTAATAATTTAAAAAAAATTACACAACAACATAACCAGTATATAATAATATTTAGATATAAAATTAAAAAAAAAATATTAAAATAAATTAAAAAAAATCTTTTACTACTGCCCCAAAAATAAAACAAATTTCTATATTATTATTTTTATGCAAAGAACTCTACCTCACTGCTATTTTAAAATATATTTTACAGTTTTTTACAGTTCTTGATATTAAACACATATTTATTCTTTTTGGTAAAATGGTAAGATGGTGCTAGTAGTTCTATAAACTATCAAAAAATAAATAATAATTAAAAAAAAATAGTTGAAACGAATACCGTTTATTGTATTTATTTGTGTTGAATGTTAAGTGTTGTTTGTCACTTTAAGTTTTAAATGTTCATTACACAACAACAAAAATGAGTGTATTCAAGTGTGGCTTGGTTATCAGCTAAACCCAAAAGATTGGGGTTGGAAGTTGATCGATAATACATTAGAACCAATTCAAACTTTACTCCCACCTGCGCCGGAAAAACTGCTAAATACAATTTTTTGTAACTATAAAAAGGATGCAGTCCTAAATGTCGTTGCGATAGCGATACATCGCTATCGCTATATAGATCAAGAAGAAGTACAACAAGAAGAAGTAATTGAAAATTACAAAACGGAGAAATAAATGTTTTACTATTTTTAATTTATATCGCTTTTATCAATTTCAACCCTTGCGAATATCTGTTATTATGCTATAGTTTTTAATTAAACAGAATCACAATTGGCCTGTTAAGTAGGCCTACTGGGAAAACCACGTTAAAAAAACCTGTGCATACAATGACGTCTACAACTTTTTGAATCATTATATCTCAGGAATGGTGCTTAAAGAAAAAAAAATATTTTAACTTTTTTTATTAAAATATTTATAATCTACAATTTTGGTTAAGGGTAATTTTACGTTAAAACTTACCGTTAAAAAAAAAACGCGAAAAACCCATTTTTTAACATTTGACCTCAAGTCAATTTTTTCCGCGTACCGGAACGATGGGGAATTTTAAAATGTTATTTTTAATTATGGTTTAAACAATTTTAATCACTTTCAGCTTGATGTAAATTTATTTACCTTCACTCTTATTTTTTGGTCTAATTTGACCGGACTATACCTATTATTAAATTAATCATAATAAAAATTGTATCCTTGTACCTTTTAAATTAGTCAACCAATTCTAATCAATTATCATTGATTTACGTGTATTTTAAAATATTATATACCTATAGATCAACTATTACGTCAATAATATACAAACAAAAAAATTTCCAGTCAGCACGTACTTTCGAAAAGCAATTTTTCTTTATCTGGATGTAATTGATTCACCGTTTGGTGGTAACAAAGATAAATTTGTACTTAAAACCAGCGGAATTCATTCTTTAAGTTCTTGACTAAAAGTTATATTTATGAGAAAAGTTTTTGGAGAAGAGCCGTTATTAAATTTGCCAAAGCCATATTATTTAACCTCTTATTGAAAAGTTAAGTGGAATTTTTATCGCAAAACTTCGGTCTAAGCCTTTTAGTTTTTACCTATTTTATTGATTTTTAACGTTAGGTTTTACGGTCCGGTTGTTAACGATATTTTTATTGGCTCTTTTATGTGTTCGGACAATTGTTTGCGTTTCTACCTTCATTATTCATTTGTGGTCCCTTGATTAATGGAATATCAAACTGTCTTTTTTTCGCTACACACAGTTTTAATTTTGACATTTAACGAAAACCAACTTTTACAGATATCAAAATACCAAACGACCCTTTATAGACATTCTCGGGCCGAACGCTAGATGGAGGTACATAAGTTTTGACTCTGCGCGTAAAAAAAAAAACTTTAATTCGCTATAAGTTTAAAACGAGCAAAGATATCATCGTCGGGTTTTCACAATATTTTTGCAAATTTTATCTACTTTTTAAATATGATGTCAAAAATATACCGTTCGATTTAAATTTGTGCAGTAAAATGAAAAAAACTGGAATTATTACGAATTGCTCCCTCTAGCTCTTTTATTGGGAACTGTAGAGCGATAAGGAGAACGGATATTTAAAACACCCTTATTTATCTTGCAAACAAATTTTAATTTGCTGAAATCGAATAAGTGGTTTAAAATTTACACCGATTTTAATGATTACACTTTCAAGAGCTTCCCCCACCCCTACTATCGGTCGTACGCCAATGAGCCTTAATCAAAAATAATAGAGAATTTTCTAGGCTTTCTAACAGTATTATCAAAAATATAGGCTAATATATGGGTTTTCTGAAAAAAATACGTTTTCCTTATTTAATTTTTAGTTACGCCCTCTAGCGGTGAAATACGGAACCTAAAAATAATTTCCAGGATTTTCTCATGGCCACTTTTATAATAATAAAAAAAATTCCATTGTGTCAGATGTATAGGTCCTGAGATACAACCGCTTACCTCGCTTATATGCCCACCCTATACATCTTAACGAAGGTTTTCCAGCAAAAATATGCCTTTCACCTTGTACATCCACCCAAAAACAGAAAAGGCTTGACCTCGCAGTCGTAAGTAAAGCTCACATGAGAAATCAATTTAGACGACTTTATCAAACCCTCCCACAATTTTATAAACAAATGGATCTGACTTTTTTAGGCAAATTTCAAAGTGAAATCGAAAAGTTTGGAAGTTTTTTATATCGACATTCGACAGACTGTATTGATATTAATGGGCGAAAGCTTTAAAACAAAAACGGCAATTTTACTTTTTACATTTATTTCAATTTTTACGGCTTAGAGCTCTCTCTTGTGTTCTTCAAGCCAGAAACGCATAAAAAGTGCTTTATACTCGGCCCTAAACTTTTACAATGGAAGTTTTTACGGTCAGAAAATTTGAATAAATTGAAAAAATAATAGGTTTTTATCAAGAAAAAAAATATTGAAGAATTATTGCAAACTAATGTTTAAAAGACTATTGGTAACTAAAATTTATCATAGCCTTTAATGGATATTTATGTTATAAGGATCATAATAACGTTTATTATGATACTTATGATAATAACGTTTATTATGATACCAACGCGATGTGTGCCGTAATGATTTTTTATGATCCAAATTTCATACAAAATTTTATATTTCGACAATTTTTTTAAAACAAAAGTCTTGTTGCTTTTGAGTAAGTGACGTAGCATAATTTCAGTAATGTGCGTAGCAACCTAAGGTAACAACGGAATTGTTAACTTGTATTCTCATGTCATTGTCAAAATTAAATTTATTAAAAAGTTCATTAAGCATTGTAAAATGCATGATTTACATTCAGAAATTAAAAATATAGCTTATTGTGCAGTTGCTGGATTAATGCCTGAAAAGTCTAGAAGCGTATACGACAAAACATGCCAATTATAAAAGTTGCTGTCACAAAAAAAATATTGAGAATACTGCGCACAAAAGCTTATTTGAAAGAAAAATCAGTGACGAAAAAGAATTTTAGTTTATAGGGTTATTACTTGATGTTACGAAGCATGATGTCAAATTAAACAATGTTGACATAAGTAAGTTTAGTCACCTAATTGCGTTTTTAAAACGAAACTCCGATTTCTACAAACCTAAAAAGACCAGAATTTTGCCCAAAGAAAATATTCCAAAGTTTTTACAAGGGGCGGAGAATGAAAATTATTTGCTATTAAAAGTGTCAGTGATAATAGATATACAGGGTGGAGCAATAGTGTGACAAAATATATAATGTTATAAATACCAAATAACAATATTCTAAAATTAAATAAATAACTAAATCTATATTTAAAAATTATAAACTTCATTAAGTCCTAGGTCTTCCTGGATTGTACCTAGTACCGATGCTGCATTACCCCGTTGCACAGCTAAACCAATTCTTTGGATAATGAAATTTCGAGATTTTTTGCATTGTATTTTTTTGCAAATTTCATTAATAAAACCCTTAGCCTCATCACCCAAAGGACCAAAAGTTTCAACAGCAAAAGGAATGAAGATAAAGCGTTCTTTAAGCTCTTTATATTTTAGATGTTTTTTATTCTCGGCAATACGGGCAGCCGCACCTACAAAATTAGAAGTTTTGTCCAGATAGTGTGACACAGTACCATATCACCTTCTTATTAAAGAGATACAAAAAAAAGTTAAAAACAAAAGTTGAAGTACATATGGTGGTGCTTATTTTAAAAATATTTTTAAATATACAGGGTGTTTCAGAAACACCTGACACACACTTTTTTATTTATTTTTAATAGAAAACTCTATATGTTATGGCATTTTTGGATTCCAGGCAAAATTGTAGACATATTTTATTTATAATGTCCTATACCTAAGTTTAACCGTTTTTGAAATATTTTAAATTTTATGTCAAAAATGACGTAGGTATATAGACCATGTTATAATTAGCAGTTTTATTTATACGGAAGACTGTTGTAATTGATTAAAGTTGGTTTTCTTATAGCGGGAGACCTATTGCAGTAAAGTGTGTTGATATTTTGATAATAAATTATTACAGGGTGATCAAATCGATGAATTCCAAAAAGACGTAAAAAGTCTTTTTTTTTAATGGACACCCTGTATTTTTATAACTTTATCTTATTTAGCATTAATAAATAGGGTAACCTTGTATTAGATTGTTTATACCAAAAATGTATAGTTTTCGAAATATTTGCGATTAAACATTTTTCTATTGTAAAAATTGTATACAGCTTTTAGTTTTATTAATCTCACTAAAATGGACTTTAGCATAGGGGGCTATGTAAAATACTACCTACAACAAAAGGAGACATGAAACTTAAAATTAGAAACTGTTTTTAACAGATAAGTGCAGAAATGTGTCAAAATTTAAATAACGTGGCGGACACTTTGAACACCTAATTAGATAGTTTTTTATTTTTTAATATTTGTTACTAATTATTTGTTAATAGTTATAATATCTAAAGACCATAAATAGTTTTATTTCTGTGGTATTTGAGTTTTTTTTTGACTTCGTGGCCAACTAATAAAAAAAACTAAAAGCTGTATGGGATTTTTACAATAGAAAAATGTTAATCCCAAATATTTCGAAAACTATACATTTTTGGTATAGATAATCTAATACAAGGTTACCCTATTTATTAATGCTAAATAAGATAAAGATATAAAAATACAGAGTTTCTATTTAAAAAAATTGACTTTTTACGTTATTTTGGACTAACTTTTAATTGATCGATTTTGATCACCCTGTACTAATTTATTATCAAAATATCAACATACTCTACTGCAATAGGTCTTCTACTATAAGGAAACCAACCTCAATCAATTACAAAAGACTTTCGTATTAATAAAACTGCTAATTATAACATGGCATGTAAACGTCATTTTTGACATAAAATTTAAAATATTTCAAAAACGGTTTAACTTAGGTATAGGATATTATAAATAAAATGTGTCTACAATTTTACCTAGAATCCAAAAATGCCAAAATTTATAAGGTTTCATTAAAAAATAATAAAAAAGTGTGTGTCAGGTGTTTCTGAAACACCCTGTATATTAAAAAGAAATTAAAATATGCACCACCATAATATGTACTACAACTTTTGTATTTAAAATTTTTTTGTATCTCTTTAATAAGAAGGTGATATGGATGTGAAACATGCCAAAGAAAGGAGCTAACAAACTTAAGAATGGAAGATGTAGACGATAAAGGGACTGTTTTTAGAATTGTAATACCTGGTACAAAAAGCAATGTTTCCCGAGAATTCTTTGTAACGCTTGGCAATGTCGAGGGAGTAAATGTGGTGCTACTGGCTTGAATCTATGCATCGATGACACCCAGCGATACCGAAAATTCTCGTTTTTTTGTCATTTAGAAACAACAAATGTTCAAAGCAGCCAGTAGGTATTCATACTTTTGAAAACGTGCAAGACAATTGCTTCCTTTTTAAAGTAACCTTATTCTGTTGAATACACTGGTCACTGTTTCCGAAGGTCTTCGGGTTCATTGTGGGTCGATTTAGGAGTGGATCTCCACACACCATGGTGGCTGGAAGAGTGGCGCAGTTGCTAAAGGATATATAAAAAACTCACGCGAAAATTAAAAAAAATCGGTATCCCTTCTTGGAGAAAAATCATTATTGGGTGTTTCACCGATTAATTTCTATGCAAAGAATCCGAAAATTAACAAATTAACAACCAGAATTATGAGACCATTTTGACACCTATGTCTAACAATAATTTAACAAATTAGCTGCAATAACGTAGTATTTAATTTTAATAGTTAAATTTTATTGTTTTTAATAAATTTTTTATATTTTTGCCTAGTATACCTGGATTCAATCTCACTCTGTTTTAGTGGTTTATTTGTTTTTTTTGTTCTACTTGCGAAACGTCCATGTTCGGTTTTGAACTTTCCACACCTGTATTCAAGTGCATATAAATGAAAAAAATAATTTTTAAATTAAAGTACTTGCTATTATGAAAGTGGGGGGGGGGGGGGGGGGGGGGGGGGGGGTATATCCTATTTAAATTGATCTCACTCTGTTTTAGTGGTTTATTTGTTTTTTTTTGTTCTACTTGCGAAACGTCCATGTTCGGTTTTGAACTTTCCACACCTGTATATACTAAGTGACATAGAAAATGCAACACCCAGAATTATTTATTCAATTTTGATAAAAACTTCTAAACGTACTTGCTATTATGAAAGTATACGCTGATAAAATTTTGAAGGCATTTTTTGTTATATTAGGATTTGAACAATTTGAACATGTCTACTTAATATTCAGTAATTTTTTGTGTTGGATTTGTTTGTTCAATTCGTTTTATTGCATTACCATTCCTAGAGTTCGCAGACGCGTTAATTTCATTCAACTTTCCGCGTTTGACAGGGGTCGGATAATCGGGTTCCGTGAATCTGAATTTTCTTTTAGAGAAATCGCTAATCGGGTAAAACGTAACGAAGCTACTGTAATGAGATTAATTCTATGCACAAGAATCCGAAAATTTACAAATTAACAACCATAATAATGAGACAATTTCGACACCTATGTCTAACAATAATTTAAAAAATTAATGGCAATAATGTAGTATTTAATTTTAATAGTAAAATTTTATTGTTTTTAATATTTTTTTTTTATATTTTTGCCTAGTATACCTAGATATTTGTTTGATTATAGTACACAGTACCCTAATGAAATCATTATGGTACTTATCCTGATAAAGCATGGCATTTTGACACTTAAAATGAAATTCATAAGATTGTCATTATGACACGTCGGAATAAAAAATAAATTTTATCCAGTTGGTAGATGGGTAAAGGTCGTCTTTAATTCGGATCCCGTACTATCACGCTTCAACAATATTTCTCTTTTAAAGTCCCCGGGTTAAACGTTATGACGAAACAACCTAATTTACTTTTTGTGTAACAAACCCCAAACATTATAATTAATTATAAAACAAACTTTCATCCCAAAAGGCCATTCGGCACATCTGGTCGTTTCAGACGACTTTTAAAAACTGCTTTAAATACCGAAACATTGCTTTTTCCATTAGAATCACGGAAACTTGGCAACATAACAGCGGCAAAGCTATTGCCTAAATTATTTCCATTCTACTTACTCGGTGTAATTAGAGATATTAATTAAAACCGCAGTTAAATTCGACTATAGTTAAACAAACACAAATTAACCAATAAATTCGTCAAATGAATTACATATTTCCGGGACCCATCTGCTGGGAAATTCGCGGAATTCGTTCAGTCGCGAATTCTGCGTTCGAAATTGTTTCGCGCGATGCAGCTGTGTTGATTATCCTATTACGAGGGATATGGTTTGCGTAACTATTGTCTAATTTGCGGTTGCATGACAAGTAATCCTGTGAATTGTTGCCTTTGTAACTGGAATTTATTTATCTCTAATGTAACTAACTCTAAATTCTACGAAGAAGTGTAGAAAACTTAGAATCCGATTAATTCTTCCGCAACTTAGGCTTTAAGCCAAATGCAATTAAGAAAACAGACAGTCATTCTAACAAGGGTATATCTATTAACTTATACTTCAAGTCCAAAATTTCTGTCAATGACGATCGCTCGCTTTTAGAGTGCCCCGGGTTGTGTGGGGTCAGGGGAATCAATTCCAGTGGCGTATGCATTTTAGAAAATAAATGATAAAATTTCGTCAAAACATGAAAATATTTTTTACAAGCAAAAGTTATTTTCTCACATTTTCATCAACCCTTTAAATTAGTAACAAGCCTATATTATTTTGGTATTATTCGGATTAATGAAAAATGTAATTTTTTTGCTTAATTTTGCACACCTCCTATTTTGAGGTCATAGAACACAAATTTGAGTTTTTTGGCGACTTTTCAACGTTTTTCCAAAAAAAAAACATTTTTTACTTTAATTTTACCTTCTCTGATTTAATTTTGCTACATGAAAAAAATAATAAAATTTTAGTCTTAACATAAATTAAAAAAGATGTAAAAGCAGAACGATAGACAATCCAAGTTACACCGACTTGCCAATTCACCACCGATCTTGCAATCTCAATATTAAATACGATATTCACACGCATTGCTTCATCAAAAATATCCACTATATAAGGAACACTAAAGCTCTGAGATCATCAGCTTGTAGAATCCAATAACTATTTCGGGTCTTTCGTGTTCCATATTTAGGATTTCCATATCGAGAATATTTTTGATCAAACATTGTGGGTCGAGCGAAGCAAGGTTCGCATACCTTATAAAAATGTCATAAAGAAAACTATTACAACCTGGTAACAGGTCAACATTTTTAGAATTTCGAGTTGAATTCGGACGTAAACGTTTTACCTACTTTTTAATGAAAATTAAGGTTTTTTCCTTACTTTTTAAGTGTTTTTTTTTAATATTAACATAGTATGAGTTTTTTAAATATGTTTTCGTGCAAATGACAGAATTTAAAGGAATATGTCGTAAAATGGAATTAAACAATTCAATTATTATTATTTTTTAAATACTATAAGAGGCAGCCAAAAAACAGCCTCTGATTCATGTTTAACAATCGAAAAGTAAAAAGTGTGCAAAAAAAATAGCGAAAAAACCGCATTTTCCAGTATCCGCATAATTACTAATATTGATTTTTTTGCCTTTTAAAACTCCGAATACCGTACGCGAAAAAACTTTTGTTAAACTTGCACATATCTCTGCAGCATCCAAAGTGGTTAGTTCAGGATTTCGTTCCCGAATCCCATGGTAAACATTTTTAACCATTATTCGTTCTTTTAACGTTAACTGAGTTTTTTTTATAGGCGGATAATTAGTTAAATGTTGGTTAATATTCATAGTTTACAGAATTAGAAGCACTTAACAACACTAAATCTTTATATACAATTATATACACTAAATAAGATAAACTATTATAAAATTGGCACAAAACAATATCTATATACTACAATTATTAGAAATTTATAATATTTAGAAAATACCCTGTATAGCAATTAAAATTTAAACTTTCAAAATCTGTCCATAATCAATAATAACTAAATAAAATCATCGAACAGCACGAAAACCCTGTCGATACGCTTATTTTCAAGTCTCTTCAAGTTGTAAACTAAGGAATGTATGTTGCCACTTTTATTGTCTTCCCGATAACAATGATTTCAATACATATTGGCGTGCTATTTTAAGTGCGATCGCTGGCTGGTGATTTATTTTCGCGAATTATGACAACGTGGCGATGAAACTTTTGGCCGGTTCACTGTTATTTGAGCGGAAAAGTATATCATAGGCTTAAAAATCATTTACTAGTGTTAGATTTTTATTCAGCCGCTTCGTCGGTTGGGTGGCCGGTATTAAATGAGTCACTGACAGAAATTTTGGACTTTAGGAATTATTTATTTTTGATTTTGTTGCTTGGTATTGACATATCCGACCCCAAAAAAGTTCTGCGTTGATTCTTAACAATATCTCGAAAATATAAAACATGTTTAATATTTTTATTGTAAGAATTATTAAACGTGTAATACACAAAATATACTAAGTGATATAGGAAATGCAACACACATTTATTGAATTTTAATAAAAACTTGTAAACATGTTTGCTATCATGGAAGTACACGCTAATAAACTTTTAAAGGCATTCCGAGCCGTACTTTTTTTGTAAGGGCTCTTTTTGTCATGTCAGAATCCGAACAGTATGAACATGTTTACTTAGTATTAAGTGATTTTTCTGTGTTGGATTTGTTCGGTTCCATTTTTTTATTGTTCTTTCATTTCATTATTATGCCTAGAGTTCGCAAATGCGCTAATTTCACTAAACTTTCCGAGTTTGAGAGGGGTCGGATAATCGGGTTACGTAGAGCCGAATTTTCTTTAAAAAAATTGCTAATCTGGTAAATCAAAACGAAGCTACTGTAATGAGATGATATGCGTGGTTTCAAGAAGGCCAAAATCGACGAGTTAAAGGTACTGAACGCCAAAGACAGACTACACAGTGACAGGATCGTTCTTTCAGGCAACTAGCATTAGAGATCGATTTTCCACAACAAGGGCAGTTGCCAACCAGTGGTTTGATGCTGTCGGAAAGGCAATAACAATGAGGACAGTTTATCGCCGAATTAGGTCTTTGGACTGTTTTCCTACCGTTTCCATCTTGTACTACCTCTGTACCCACAGCATCGTCGGCAACGATTGGTATGGAGAAAGGAGAGACTTAAATGAAATAGAGTCCAGATTCTGTTTGGGCACACATGATGGCCGTGCAAGAGTAAGGAGCAGACATGGTAAAAGACGGAAAGTCCAATTTTCCTTCAAACGGCATATTCATCGCACTGTGGGTGTTATGGGGTGCCATTGCTTACGGCAGCAGGTCATAATTAGTGTTTATTTGAGAGTAGCATGACTGCCCAGCGCTATATCTACGAAGTTTTATAACCACATTTGCTTCCCTTTTTGGAAACATTGCAAGACTCACTTTTTCAGCAAGACCATGCACCATTCATTAAACTAAAAAAAACATTTCACCAAAAATTTTTATGTTAAACTAGGGTCAAGTTCCTACTCAAAAACCAGGGCTTCCTAAAATAATGAAATCCAAAATTAGATTAAGTTCTTTTTTGATTTGGCAAGTTTTTTACTGATTCGTCTGTATTAATGAAAAGAAAACATACATTAATGCAGACAGATCAGTAGAAAACTTGCAAGCCAAAAAAATTTTTTTAATTGTTTTTTTATATGTAGTGATGGAAAATTTCCAAAAATATATATTTGGATATATTTCCGGAAATATATTAGGAAACTTTGAAAATATATGGAAATATTAGAAATATAGAAATAAAAACTACTAAATCTAAAAAACTAAACATTTTATCAAAATTTATCATGAGTAATTCCAAAAATAATCAGATTTGGCCGGATATCTACGAGGGCGTAACTCAAATGATTTTGAGAAACGGGTATTAAAAACCAGGAAAAAAATATCTGGCTTAAAATGTAAGTACGAATGGTATTTGGTAAAACATTTGCGTGAATGAAACAAAGTTAAAAGCAAAATAGCAATTAATCAACAATATAAAATACAGTCAGTCGCTACTAAGGCAACATGGACGACACGATTGATAAAATTGTAAACTTATCGATTTTTTCAGCCAGTAACTTTTTGCCTTTTATCCGATACCAAATTTCGATTTTTGACATTTTAAATGAGATTATTTATACATATTGTATTGTATTGTATTGTAAGGAACGGGGTCTCTCGGCTCTAGTGTAGCCCTCCTTCACTTCGACCTAAAGAGATCTTTTGTGAATACCCTTTGTTGTTTAGTGCCCAGTAATTCCTATACCTTTAGCCACAAAATATATAGGTACCTATATATTTTGTGCTTTAGCAAAGTTCAGGATACTACGCGGTGCAAGCTGAATAATATCTCTAGGAGTAGGATATACCCCTTCGAGGTATTTAAGCCGTTGTCGGGTCAGTTCTCTGCATTCACAGAGAATGTGTTCCGCAGTTTTGTTTGCCTCGTGACAAAACCGACATTGTTCATCCTCAGTCTTTCCCATTTTTTTGAGGTGATACCTCCAAGGGCCATGTCCTGTTAGGAAGTCGGTAACCAGTTTAAGTTCATTTTTTTGAAGTTCCGGTTGCTTCTTTGTGTACTTAGGTGAATGCGAAATAAATCTTTTCGCCTGCCTTTGTCCTGGGATGTTGTTCCAGTAAGTCTCTTTTTGACTTTTTACCCATGTTCTGAGTTCCTCGTAGAGGTGGCCTCTAGTGGTGCCACAGAAGGGCTCAGGTCCATAGAATGGTCTCTGTGCTCCTTCATTGCCCTCCACTCCTTCATGTCCTGGTACCCACTCCAGAGTAACTCTGTTGTGTTTGGCCAGTTGGTTTAGTGATTGTGCAGCATTCCCAGGCCAGCTTTGAATTAAAAGAGCATGAAGTCAATGCCTTCGAAGGCCTTTTTTTGCACAGAAGCGCAAATGTCAATTGCATGGATTTCAGCTTGGAAGATGGAGGGAGCCCTGCCGAGAGACTTTGATAGTCTACATCTAGGTCCAAAGACACCCGCTCCAACCCCCTGTTCCATCTTAGATCCATCAGTGTACCAGACAAGTGAGCCTTTTTCATGCTTTGGTTCATTCACACTCATAGTTTGGCGGTCTTGAATAACCACTTCAAAAGAGCGCTGGAAGTCCCGCACTATAGGCACCATGTCCGTGGGTTTGGTCAGAGCTTCAATCTTGATTTTTTCCAAAATTTTAAGGTGACCAGTCAGGTCTCCTGACTTTATATTTTGTGTCTAGATTACTCTGGAGGCACTCAGTATCGCCTCCCTCTTTATGTGCAGGTGCAGGGGAAGGAGGTTCAACATTGTTTCCAGAGCTGCCGTTGGGCAAGTTTTCATTGCTCCAGTAACTCCCAGACAGGCAAGTCTCTGCAGTTTCAGAAACTTTCCTTGTGTAGTTTTTTCCTCTGTTTTCGGCCACCAGACCAGTGAGGCATAAGTAACTATAGGTATTACAACTGTAATGTATGACCAGTAGATCATTTTGGGTTTTAGACCCCATGTTTTACCACATAGTCTGCGGCACGCCCATAGTGCCGTTGATGCTTTTGCGATAGTCCTTTTTATTTGCGAGTTCCTATTAAGTTTCTGGTCAAGGACAATTCCCAGATTTTTATTATTTATTTATACATAAGTGGAACTGTCATTCAAAATTAAAACGCAAAAACTATAATTATAAATAAAAAATAAAGCAATAAAAATACAAAGAAAACAGTGGAATTTCTAAAAACGTAATTACACACGACCACAAGACACAAGTTGTGCAACTTGATCAAGAGACATATCTTTATTGATATCATCCACACCTTGAATATTGTATTTAGCATCAACGTCCTCTACATGAAAATGCAATTAAACTTTTTCTAAAGCAAGCTATAGCCAACAAGCAATAATCGGTGCCCCGATTATTGCTTGTCGGCCCGATATGGAGATTTTATTATTCGTAATCGTAATAATATACGTACTTTTTCGGCAATTATTTTTTTAGTGTGAAATTTATACTGCACAAAAGTATAAGAAATATATAAAAATCTTTGTTTTGAAAGTAAACACATTCTTATTTTTTTTTACAAATATTCCAAAATTTTTCCAATATTTGTCATTACCATACCCATACAATAAAAGTGTCGTCAACATGTCGTAGCCAAACTTTTGGTTTGATTAGTGCAGTTTTAATTGCGTGTTCCTCAAACCATTTCATATACATATTTGTTACCATTAAAGAGAGCAATATGGGAAGTCCTTCGTCCTGCGCATAGTACTCATCTTTCACTGGAAAGTAGGAACTACGGAGGCACAGCTCTAACAACTCCATCACTCCATCCAGCGGCAGAGTGGTGCGTTCTACTAATGTGTCATCTTCGTTCATAGCTCTCCCCAGTGGAAGCAAATATTTATATGGACGGGTTTGAGAAACACGCAATTAAAACTGCACTAATTAAACCAAAAGTTTGGTAAAGATATGTCTACGATACATTTTTGTATGGACAGGTAATGACGAAGAATTTGAGGGTTTCTTATAACATCTAAATTGCCTCCGACCCTGTATTAAATTCACAATGGAGCAAAATTCGGCTCTAACTTTTCTCGACGTTTGAGTCAAACGAAAAATTAGACATATACAAACCTCGGTATACAGAAAACCTACCCACACTGGAGAATTTTACTTCAGAAATCTAATCAGTCCAACGGAACGAAGCAAGGGGTCATACGTACTTATATAACAGAAAGGCATCCTGCAAGCCGAAATAAGTAATATTACTAGGGATCTTAAGGAGAACGGCTACAGTGAGGAATTGGTTAAGGAAACAATCGTCAAATATCAAGATAAGACAAAAAAACTCTAATTTGTAGAAGACTCCACAGGACCAAATATTTATGATTGTTATCTTTTCAAGAGGCCAAGATTTTTAGATAGAAACTCCACCCTTTTTTAACATAAGTGATTTGGTGGGATCTGGAACTCTCCAAGCAATATAAAGGATTTTCCCAGTTATATAAAACAATTAAAAAAAGATGGGTAAATTTGGAAATTAAAGATTTTTACCCACTGAACAATAAGGATAAGAAATAAGGTATAAATCTAAAAATAGAAGTAAGAGTCATGAAGAACACTGATAAATAAAACTACTATGTTTTTTTACCACTAAAATATATTCACAATTATTGTTACTGCAGTTTAAACTCACAGAGTCATTTTCAAACAAAATCTTTTTCAGACTAAAGTATCAATACAAAAATAAGGTGAATTTATACCTCTAAGTGGTAAATATATTCTTAGGAAGTGGCGGAGCAATTAACAGTTTATTATGGTTTGGCGACAGTAAATAGCGGGGAAAATAAAGTTCGGTTTGGTCATTAAGCAGATGTACATTATTATTTTTATTGCCTTTGTATATTTCTATTTATTCCAGATAGTTTAATTTATGGCCCTTGGTTGAATAGTGTAATATTTCTATATTTAAATTAGGGAATTTGTGTTTTGTTCTAAACAATGATTAGCAAAAGTAAGTCTGTTTTTGTAGTCTGTATGATCTAAAATGTTCTAAATAGCGGTTTTATGCTCCTACCGCTTTGTCCTATATAAAAGTTATCAATCCTAACTTTCAACTTATAAACTCCTGATTTATTAAATTTGTTGTTTATCTTTAGCGTTATAAATAATATTGATATATTGTTCTGAGATTTAAAAGCAACTTTAATATTGTGTTTGGATAGAGTGTTGGCTATTTTCTGAAGGTCGCAAAAGATAAGGATACATATTTTTGGTTATTTTCTTAATCTTTAATTTTGGATAGATTAATTGAAAAGTAAGCGTTTTGTTTTTTGGTTATTAATTTCTTTATGGTTTGTTTGGAGAATTTATTTGATTGTGCAATATTTTCAATGGTACAAAGTTCTCTCTGTAGCTCTTCTTCAGAGAGAGGCAAAGAAATTAATAACCAAAAAACAAAAACGCTTAGCTTTTCAATTAATCTATCCAAAAATTAAGATCAGAAAATAACCAAAAATATGTATCCTTATCGTATTCGGCACCCTATCAAAAAAATAGCCAACACTCTATCCAAACACAATATTAAGTTGCTTTTAAATCTCAGAACAATATATCGAATATTATTATAACGCTAAAGATAAAACCAACAAATGTAATAAATCAGGAGTTTATAAGTTGAAATGTTCAGGATGTGATAACTTTTATATAGGACAAAGCGGTAGGAGCATAAAAACTCGCTATTTAGAACATTTTAGATCATACAGACTACAAAAAACAGACTCTACTTTTGCTAATCATTGTTTAGAACAAAAACACAAATTCCCTAATTTAAATAATATAGAAATATTACACTATTCAACCAAGGGCCATAAATTAAACTATCTGGAATCCCTAGAAATATACAAAGGCAATAAAAATAATAATGTACATCTGCTTAATGACCAAACCGAACTTGTATTTTCCCCGCTATTTACTGTCGCCAAACCATAATAAACTGTTAATTGCTCCGCCACTTCCTAAGAATATATTTACCACTTAGAGGTATAAATTCACCTTATTTTTGTATTGATACTTTAGTCTGAAAAAGATTTTTGTTTGAAAATGACTCTGTGAGTTGAAACTGCAGTAACAATAATTGTGAATATATTTTAGTGGTAAAAAAACATAGTAGTTTTATTTATCAGTGTTCTTCATGATGATTAATTACCACATAGTAACGGCTAATAGCATCAATTTTTTTTAGAAGTAAGAGTGTTAATTAACATTAAAAGTCTGTTTATCAAAACTACGATCGTCAAATTGAAAATAATAAGCATTAGCAGGCGATAAAGGAACAATTCCACGCCCTCAATTCTGCAGTGAGCCTTTTAAGTTATAATAGGTTTAAAATTTAATTTATAAACTCATTATAAAACATCAATTAGGCACTCACCCATCGAATACAAAGCTGTATTAACTGTAGATTATTTTTCTGTAAACATAAAAGCGAGGCAGTTTTTTTCCGAAAAATCTAATTCGAAAATAATTAAAAACTTGTTAAAAGGTATTTGCAAATCCTTGAATAATAAAGGAAGGCAAATGTTTTAGGGCAATAATTTCCCGGATTGATTTACCGACAAAAGCTTTCCATCCGAAATGGATTTTATTTGGGAAATCTTGATTTAAATTAAAAAGACCTTTTTCCTTTTAAAATTAGATTATAATCTGACTCTCCTGAGTGCATCTCCAAAATTTATTCATTAGAAAACTTTAGATACCTCTTATTTACTTTTATTTTGTTGAATATCCTCCAAAAGAAGATCTGTTTTAAAATAATTAAATTAAATAGCGAAAAACTCTTAAAGAGACAACTGTTGGTATATTGAATTTCTTAGTCCCAATATTCTCTAAGGTATACCTAGGTTAAGAGAAAAAATATACGTCACGTTTGGAAATTTCCAATATTTCCATTTCCATGAAAATATTTTCATTAACACTATTTATAGGACTTCTTGTACGTTTTTAAGAATGGATTGACTGTACTTACACCTGCTTTTATGTCGGAACCATATCCATAACCTACGTGTTTGTTAATTTTGTGCAATATTGAACTTGCTGCCAGCTATATCCGACTTATTTACGCAAATAAATTGAATTTTACATTAAATTTGAACATAACAGGCTTCCGCTCGTATCTAGTCACAAAAACGGGCAGAATCCGCTTGTCCGACAGAATTTCTATCAGAGATGGCTTCCACTCCGACTAAATTTAATTCGCATCGAGTAAAACTTCCGTCAGGACAACAAAACTAATTTTGCGAAATGTCACCAACTGTTTCGATTCGCAGCTTTGCGACGGTATTATCTTATAATTTCATTAAAACATCTGATTCTGTAAGCACAGCAACTATCCGGAAATTTAGATTAACTCCAACTTTATTACGGATATTTAAACTAACTTAATATTCGTACATTCAGTGTGAATCTCTTATTTATCTATTTATTTCATTTAGAAATTACAAGACAAAGACCCTAAGGCCGGTGGTTGTATAGATAAAGTGTACAGTCACATATATAAGTAATAAGAAACAATTAAGTCATAACAATCTTAAAATATCACAGTATAAACAATCAAAGAAAAATATCTTAAAAATACATCACAGTTCTACAGATACTACACTGAGTAAATAGTATATTACATACCCAGGTGGAAAGTGTTTCATTTCTGTCGAGAGATGCGTTAGTAGACCGAGGCGCAGCCGAGGTCTACTATACTTTCGAGACAGAAATGAAACTTCCACCGAGGTTTATACATTTTATTTACAACCACTTTATTCATTTTCTATTATTTTAAATTGAAATTAGAAAATTGATCCGGTAATAATTTTATTAGGCGGCCGTGTTTCGCAATTTGTATCGTTGTCAGGTAACGGGTTGTAAAAATGTCAATACTACAGTGTAAGATAGACCTTTAAATTGAATAGTAATTTGTTTTAATTTCGCAAATACAAAAAAAAATGTTATCAGATGAGGAATTTGAGTTTGCTGCTACTCCACCAGAAATTCGAGAATATTATAATTATTATTAGAATGCATATGTTCGTGTGTCACTATACCATTTTGAAATATCAAAATTCAATAAAATTACAAAAAAAATACTTTCCAACCGGGTGGAAAGTGAGCACATTGCTCCCGGGTGGAAAGTAAAAGTAAAAAAACGTCAACTTTCCACCTTTCAAAGATAGGTGAAATGTCATTATTACATGCATGGTTGTAAATAAACATTATTACGTGCAAAATTCGGTCACAATACAGGGTGTTACTTAATGGTATGTCATAATTTGAAGGAGGCATTCCTGGATCGATTTTAAGTCGAAAAGTTCATATAAACGTGGACCCTAAAATGCTTAGTTATTAAGATACAGGGTGTTAAAGTTTTATTTTATTTTCACTTTTTAATATATTTTTCAAAGACGGTTTGAGATATTGAACTGAATTTTGGCACAGGATATTATGGCATAAAAACACACTTTTCAGATGTTCATTTAATTTTTTTTGCAACCAGTGGCGTAGCTATGACGAATTTTCAAAACAATTTTACAAAAAATACTACGGCATTGACTTGGGAAAAAATTATGGTTTTATAATAATTATCAATCAATTATAAACAAAAAATCCCTCTTTCATTTTTGCCGTAAAACTTACCGTTTGGGAGAAATCGTTAATTAAAAATGTCTTATGTACCCAAATTGCATCTTGAAAAATTATTATTGAAATAAATCAAGTTAGCTTTGCTCGTTGCCAGCGATTGTTGTTTTTTGTTGTAAACATTATGACACTGACGTTAATTATCATTCTTGACGTTTTATTTATTTCTCCTTCGATCTTAAAACGTGCATTTTGCTAGTTAAAAAAAATGGTAAATTATTCTAATTTGGAAATGACACAAACTTTCCTTTATGGTCTATTGGTAATGCTGTGGAGGCGCGGCGTTTGTATCAAGAAAGGTATCCTAATCGCGCTTCCCAGATGAAAAATTTATAAACATTCATCGTCGTCGACTGAATCTAGTTTTAAAGCTAATTTTTTCCGAGGGAAGGCCCCGTACAGTTAGAACACCGGCAGTGGAGGAGGCTGTTGCATGCGTGAAGAGGATCCCAAACCACAAGTACGCGAAAAATAGGTATGGCATTAAACATCTGTCAAGACGGTATGGGAGATTTTAAGAGATTCTTTGTTATATCCTTTTCACATACAAAGGGTTCAGGCATTGCTTTCTAGAGATTATGAACCCGTACGCAATTTTGTAGATGGTATTCCAAAAAGTAACAGAAAATCCTCATTTTGATGCCAAAATATTGTTTACGGACGAAGCAAATTTTTCAAGAAATGCAATAACCATTTTAAACAATCATTACTGGGCCCAGGAAAACCCTCATGCGATTACGAGACACATTTTCAGGAACAATTTTCACTGAACGTTTGGATCGGTATCGTATCCGACCATTTAATTGGATTTTTTTTTACCGGACGCCTTAACGGACAGGATTTTAATTTTCTCCAAAAGATTTGCCTTTGCTTCTTGAAAATGTTCTTTTCAGTTACGGCAACAACTTTGGTTTATGCATGATGGCGCTCCCCCACTTTAGCATATTGGCTCGTGAGATTTAAATAGAGCCTACCAAAATCTTTGGGAAAGGGTGGAGGACCACAATTTTGGCCACCTAATCGCCTGACCTGAACAGCCTAGATTTTTATTTGTGGGGACACCTAAAAACATTGTTTATCATACACCAATTGGACATTGAAAACTAGAAATAGAATTATTTGACGGATGTGAAACTACCCAAACACGCATGGAATTTTTGAAAGGGTTCGTAATTCAATGAGAAAAGAGCAGAAGCCTGATAGAGGCGGAGGTGGTCAT
>JAHBCN010007521.1:0-15000 GCA_019359885.1 Listronotus oregonensis | reverse complement strand
AAATAATTTTTAAACCAGAGTTGTACTCTGCGTGACTAACAGACAATGTGCTGCAGACTTACATAAAAAGGTATCATAAACTTTATGTTCTTTACCAAACAGTATTCTGGATTATGACTATGTGTATTGTAAACGTTAGCGATTGGTTTAATTAGAAATAAAGACACAAGTGTCTTATTTGATACTTTGTGTAATAAATTTGACCAAAAATATTTAGGCAAAATTAGGACCAAGTTCCTATTTCAAAATCTTGGCCTCTTGGAGTACTAAGATCTTAAATTTGACCAAGTAATTTTTTGACTTGTCTGATCCACGAATGTTCTTTTTTCATAAATACAGATAGTTTTTTTATTAAAACAAAAAGATCAAAAAAAGACTTGCTAAGTTGGAAAAGAACTAGGTCCAATGATTTTTAAAATCAAATATCTCGGAAGACACCAAATCTCATACCTTTATGTGGAATGATACCAAAGTTATGCTAGGAGGGAAAATTCGCAAATATAACCTTTCGTGTAATATACACACTGCGTGCATCATCATTAGGCCGGAACTTGGCCTGTCTCCTCACCGTGCGCCTAATTTATTTTGAAATTCGAAAAGATATAATGTTAAAAAACAAAATAAAATTGAATACGAGACACAATTTGTAGATATCATAAAAAAGATGGGTCCTAAATAAAGTATAACGTAATAAAAAGCAGATCTAAAAATGAGATTTCCAAAGGAAAATTTAAAAGTTGTATTTTTAAAGTTTCCGTAAAACAGTGCAATCATCTTGTCGTTTGCGAATATTTATGCGACTTTGTTTTGCGCATGCAACTTCAGTTAAAAACTTTGTTTTATATTAAGGAATACTTAGTAACTTTTCTGGTTGAGCAAAGTTTTATATTAAAGGCCTGGAAAATTTTATTAGATACAATTTTGTGTTAAAATGGAATATATTTGTTTTATTCGGGGTCTTCCAGAACTTATAGCATTTTGAAATTAATTCAGTGTAGAACCCCGGTCTATTATTGACCCTACTTTTACAGGAAAGCTATCTCCTCTTGCTACGACCAGCTATAAAACCTGCTCTGTAATAGTATATTTGCAAGACCCCGAACACGGGAAGTCATGCAAGAACGGAAAAATCCATTTCTGGACGTGTAATGAACGATATTTTTTATTATACTTAGGTACCTGAAAACAACAAAAACAAAAAACATCGCAAAAAATGATTTAAGAAAATTGCGATTATTTATTTTTATTTTTAAAACAGTAAAACAAATTAACAAAAAAAAAAATTACAAGCTAATTTAATCTAAGAAAATAAATTTTGGAAGGAACCGTTATGATTAATGGTTATATTTATTGTACAATTCGTATTATTGTTGAAGCTTAATCCCTTTTGTATTTCCTTTTGTTGAACTAAAGATGTTGAAGCGGAGTGTTCGTGTATGTTTTGGTTCTCTTGATTAACTGTTACAGATTTTGTAGTTTACAAGTTCCAAGGCCTAAACAACTTTTGGGATACTTCAATTTTTCTTTGTATGGACTCATTTTTATATCCTTCTGCTACATTGGAAGAAAGCCATTCTCCGTGTCTTTTCAAAGTGAGCAAATCACCGCCTCTTTCTACCAACATGGTAGCTGAAGAACGCCTTAGCCCATATTCGGTATATTCTTCGTGATTTTTCAGTTTTAAATATTTTGCAACAAGTTTCGGTATGCAACAAATAATCTTCTACTCTCCATATTTTTAGGGCGGAGATCTGCGTATTTACGGTAAAGTGTACAGGGATTGAATTTGCAATTTTCATTGGTAATGGTAAAACTTCTTGACCTGTGAGTTTTTCCATCTCGTAAGAACACGACAAGGAAACGCCCATTATCTTCTACATCGTCTAAACTCCAACGTATTAAATCATCTCTGCGGCATGCGCCGAAGATGCCAAACACTAAAATTACTTTTGCTAGTAGATATTGTCCATCTGAAGCTTCACATAAAAATTTGGTTACTTGTTCTGATGTAAGAACCTTGGATTTCTTTGGTACATATCCTACAGCTTGTCGTTTCAAAAAGCGATAGTTTTTGGATATTGGTTGTGAGTATTTTCTTTTATTGCCAAACAACTCTTGAACATGGAGAATCGACTCCATAAGGTGGATGACTTCATAGATTTGGCTTTTTCAGAAAAATAAACTAAGAGAATATCGTCACTCACAATTTGATTCTTTTCTGAGTCCGCCATTCGGTAAAAATGTGATATTCATGTTCATATCTCAACCTGGATTTCACTGGTAATAAATCTGCACTCACTTCTGCCGCTTGTTGTAATATAATATCGGGAATATCCGGATTTTCTTCCAAATCTGAATTCATTTTTTGAAAATGGCATAAATTTCACTGACAGCAAATAAAATATGTCATTAATTAATAAATCGTTGTTATGGACAGTTTCCATGGATGGATTTTTGTATAAGCGCACGGAAAGAGGGATCGGGAAAAAAAAAACGTGCGCTGTTCTGAAAATGTCATATTTACTGTATTTTATACACAGTTAAAAATGTAGTATTTTCACGTAAGTATAATAAAAAGGTCGTTTCTTCTTCCCACACCTTACAAGTTTTAAATACCATGCTAACAAAAGCCTGTCACTTTCTCTAAGATACCTATGGTACGTTAGTTCTTAGGCTTTAGGCATTTATGGATTATTCCAATATACAGGGTCATCCAGACCTGTTTACCCAGCGATTTGTTCGAAAAGGGTTCGATAAAAACAAAATTATTTCGGATAAAAAGTGTTTAGTTTTAAAAGAAGATTCTTGGAATTAAAATTAAACAAACAGGGTGTGCCATAAATAAGATAATAGTAATAACTTCTATTTTGTAATAGAACACCCCATCTATTTTTCAGGTTTTAGACTCTTTTAATAATTCTACATCAATATTATGTCCTATGTCCTATATCTATCTTACGCTGTTTTTGATTTAATAAGTAATTTTTGTTTTTATTAAAATCTGAAATAATACTGAATAATTACTTCGCCACCTGCTTCGTTACTAGTTTGAATTGCCCTGGTATCCAATTTCGAGACAATTGTCAAATGATAATCAAACGAAATCAATTAATTTACTAAGTATGCCGTCTTTATATTTACCATTCACTTTTAGTGAATACGTAGACATGTTGCTAATTTATGGAGAGTGTACAAAAAATACGGGAAGAATTACAGCATTCTATAAAGAGCGATGTTTTATATATTTAAATATATATATATATATATATATATATATATATATATATATATATATATATATATATATATATATATATATATATATATATATATATGTAGATAGATAGATAGATAGATATACATTTATTTGACAACGTTACATTTACATGTTTGTTGCAGGTCACAAAAGTCACCAAAGTAACCATAAATAAAATTTAAAGGTATAAGACAAAAAACGCAATATTACAAACGTAATAAATAAAAAATGATCAATAGACAATACAAAAATAGTCCATACATGAAATTTAATTCATTGGTGGCGCCTCCAATATTCCTTGACAGAATAAAAACATCCTTGTAATAAAAAATTTTTTAATTTTTTTTAAATTTTAAAAAATTTAAGCCCTGTACAGAGTTGCCAAGCTTATTGTATAGTGAAATATTCAGAGAGGTCCGTGCCGAGCTTGCGAGTCGATGCCTGGGAGTAATAGTAAATTTGAAGATCTGTCCCGTAGGAGTGATTGTACGACAGCTTAGTAAATTTATCTATATTTTTATGAATCTCAAGAAGTATTTGATATATGTATATGCAGGGAAGTGGCATAATCTCAAACTGTGCAAAAAAGGGTCTGCATGATTCGAGAGGGCCGATCCCCGCAATGACCCTCACGGCCCTCTTCTGAAGTTTAAAAGCCTTGTCGTGATGAGATGAATTGCCCCATGGGACAGTCCCATAACTTAACAGGGAATGGAGGTTGGCAAAATAAACCATTACCAAAATTTGCGTATCAAAAGACCTTTTTATCTGTTTCAGTAAATAAATTTGATTACTTAATTTGGACAGAGCATATCAATGTGTGCAAACCATTTCAAACCATCGTCCACCACAAGACCCAGAAATTTACGTGTGCTCCCATAATAAGATTATTATTAAAACTAAAAGAAATTTTTTGAGTTTTATCTGTGTTTAACTTAAGACTGTTACTGGTATACCAGTTTGGGCCTTCCAATAGCTTCGTCAGTGCGTTGATTAACAGAAACTTCGTCAATACCAGAGGTAATAATGGTAGAATCATCTGCGTACAATATGCTTTTATTTGGTGACAGTGCACTGCTAAAGTCATTGATGTAAATGATGAACAATAGGGGCCCAAAATTGAGCCCTGAGACACTTTTTGTTTTGAAACCTTATTAATAAAATATTATTATAATCAAGTATTTTATTGAACCACTGTCAGATCAAGAAATAAACAAATTTAACAGTAACAATAACCAAAACAATGGGTAATTAAAAATAAAGATGCTCTACTGGGTCTCCATTTTCTTTAACACATGTATTCTTCGAAGTTTGTCTAATTTATCTGTTATGAATGCTGGGTATACAGGATGTTGTATATAACCCTAAACGCATCCATGAGTGTCAAATCGGGGCTATTCGCAGGCCGTTTAATTGGCGCATTTCTTCCGATCCATTTAGGAAACCTCTCATTTAGGTGATTAACCACATCACGAATATTGTAGGGAGTGCCCCATCCTGTTAAAAATGATATTTTGTAACATATTTAAAGGCAGATCGTCTAAATATTCTTTTAATTCGTTTTCAAAGATATCTAAATAGCGGGCTCCATTTAAAACAGTATCAAAAAAATACGGACCAATAACTCGATCGCTCAGGATACCACACTACACATTTACGGATTGTCGCCTTGAACATAATTCCCTATAAGAATAAGGATTTCTTTGCCCATTGTCTGGTATTTTTTCGGTTAAATAGGCCACTCGTAGAAAAGATAGACGTCGGTCTATAAAACTACTTTCAAAAAATCGTCTTTATATTATTTCTATCCAAAATCAGTTGGCAAAATGTAACCCGATCAACTTTTTGCATTTGGGTAAGTTTTGTAGTAAGTTTAATTTTATATAGCTATAAATCCCATTTTTAAGCGTACCTTGGACTTTCCCATATTTTCTTCTGTTTCTCGTAATGTCTTTAAAATGTTTCGTATGGAATTGTTTGGATTCTCTTTTATGAAAAGCAAAATATTTAATTCTGCATTCAAGTTTTTGTTAAATGAGTATTGGGGAATCATCAGGTCTGTTCTAACGTCCAGGATGTTGTCACCAACCTGACTTTTTATGTCGTTATGTTCCAAACAAGCATAGACACCAGTTGGTTTTTGTTGCAGTCATCTGTCAATGGGCTACTTATTCTTGCCTCTTCCATCACTATGAGGTTAAGTGGTGGAAGGTCCAAGAGACACTCTATGGCTGCTGTTGGGATTGTTTTGATTGCCCCTGTTATAGCTAAGCAAGCAAATCTTTATTCCTGCATCTTTGTCCACCATACCAGTGATGCATATGTTATCATAGGTCTATTTTCTGTAGATGTTGGTTCCAGGTAAGTTTAGAGTCCAGGATGACACCTTAATATTTTACCTCTTCCACGATCTTGATTGTTTCATCTCTTAGATTTAGGGGTCCTAGGCCCTCTAGTTTTCTCCTTTTGGTGAAGGCGACTATGACTGATATGGAAGGTCTTTATTTGTTACCCTCCTATGGAGTTTGGTATAAAATCTTTGACTTAAGTTCAGAATACTGCAAAGATATCTAACTTTAAATATTTTTAAAACGACTTGACAAATTTTATCTTCCAGAGAATTATACAAAGATATTTTGAAATATTTTCGTATTACAACAAAACTTTAAAAAATAAGTTTAAATTGTCTTCATTTTCAAGTTTCTTGGATGTCACATACTGTAAAGAAAGTTATTAAAATGATGGTTTTTAAGAAACAAAAATAAAAAAGAAAATAAATAAATATCTACTGCTCCGGAAGGCTTATAACGAAAAACCAAAAATAACCTACATGAAAAAATAGTAGGTATACTTGAAATAACAGTTTTTAGTACATTGTCACTATTCGTATATACTTGTAAAATGCAATAAATTTCATTTCTATAAATCTAAAGGCTTTCCAAATACGCTAATTTTAATATTTAAATGCCCAATATTTCAAAACTGACCCCTCTTAGTTGTCTTACAATTATTCTAGAGCGGCAATATTATTTTTATCTTATAAAATTCCATTCCTAAGAAATTGTGTATATTTAGAGAAGTTATTTTTACAATTTTTTTTCTCCTTTGTAAATTTGACGTTTCTTGGAACTTCCTATCTAAAAACGTTCACATCTATAGATGATATTGGATGATAATGTTTCAAATGCGAATATTTCAGAAACTGTTGACTTTAGGTATATGGTAACATATGGATTATGCTTAGAATTTTAAGAGGAATCGAAAAATATACAGGGTGTTACAGAATGTTGTGAGGAAAATTTAGGGGCAGATTATACATCCAAAAATATGAAAAAAAGTTCATATAAACATGTGTCCGGAAATGCTTCGTTTTTAGGATACAGGGTGATTAAAGTTTTTTGTCTTTTATAGTTTATTTCACATTTCTCGAAAACTGGTGGAGATATTGAGATAAGTTTTTGTACACGCAAATGAATAAATATAGGTCACATTTACAGGTACAAAATTGTTTTCTAAGGCACTTAGATCAGTGGCGTTCGTGCTGGTAAGTACTTATTTTTGGCGAAAAAAACTGTACGCCACTGGTTTTTCCAAAAAATTGTATTGCTTTCTTAAAGCCAGTTTAATTATGCTTAAAAAGTATCTTTTAGACTTTTTCGTTCTGACTTACCGTTTTCGAAATAAATCTAAAAGTACACTTAGCTGTTTCATGTTTTATTTATAATTTTAATATTTTATTTGTACTAATTGTTCAGGAATAATTTATTTGATTGTAACTTTAGATTAGATGCTATAAATGGCTTCCCTCTGAGTTAATGCATGCTGTAAGTCGCATTCGAATATTCCTTCTGCCCCTTCGAAATATTTGAGGTCTCCGGCGGAAACAGCTTATACGGTTACGGATTAATAAATTAATTTTTATTTCGAAAACGGTAAGTTAGGACGACAAACTCCAAGAGGTACTTTTTAAGCAGAATTAAACTGGCTTTAAGAAATTAATACAAATTTTTGGAAAAACCAGTGGCGTACAGTTTTCTTCGCTAAAAATAAGAACTTACCGGCATGAACGCCACTGATGTAAGTCCCTTAGAAAATAATTTTGTACATGTAAATGTGACTATAATAATAAATTTGCGTTAGCAAAACTTATCTCAATATCTCCACGAGTTTTCGAGAAATGTGAAATAAACTTTAAAAGGCGAAAAACTTTAAACACCCGTATCATAAAAACACGCATTTCGGACCATTTTATATGAACTTTTTAATATTTTACATGTAGAATCTACCCCTAAATTTTCCCCACAACATTCTGTAACACCCTGTATATTTATATATAGGGTGACCCATTAAAAAAACATACACTTTTTGGTTTTCTTGTATACTGATCCATTTTTAATTTTTTCATGGGCAAAAAAAGTATTTCTCAGTACCTACATAACCATACTTTTAATTTTTTGGACGCTTAAAATGAAGATATTTTAGGGGGCGATATTATAGGGGACCACCCTCTCCACTCAAATCCACTATAAAAGCGAGATCGCGCGTTTAGCGCAATGTTTAGAGCCGTTTTTAACATTTTTAACCAAATTTTATCATTTTAATTATATTATTGTAAATTTTGCAACCATTCAACTTGATATTTTTTATTTTAAAAATAAAGCACAAATTTTAGCTTTGTTAATGTAGTGATCAATATCGGGTAACACGAACTTTTTTAAACGGACTGAGAACTGGGCCACAGTAAATTCGATTGCCACAAAGCGACATTTAAAACATTTAACCCAGAATCCCTTATTTAGTCAGCGTTTTCAAAATTAAAATTATTTGTAGACACAAGCTTGAAAACTCTTCTGCAAACATTTAAAAAATCCAATTTTATTTACCATAAAGCCGAATGGCATTTTACCAAAAATTTAATTTCGACCAGATTCGTTTTTCTAACGGAATGAAATGAGTTTTCTCGTTTTCATTTAGTCCCTAATTTAACTAATTTTGCTTTTAATTATGCCGATTTCACTAATTACACCGATGTGGTAACATTTTTTCTTTAATGTTCACGGAAGGTTTCCGGTTAATTTTTGCTTTAGGGCCGATAAAGCGTTGGGATATTTAAATTCATTGTCATCGGTTGACGAACTTTTTAATAGCTATATTTGTTATGTTAAGTATTAGTCCCATCAAAAACATTTATGTAAAAATGAAAAAAATTCCAAAAACCCTTGGCTTTTCCTAAAATCAATAAAAAAAAATCTTAAAATACGAAGCTGATATGAAAAATCTGAAAAACCGGTTGTTTTGGAAGGGGGCTACTAATATCAATATATATATATATATATATATATATATATATATATATATATATATATATATATATATATATATATATATATATATATATATATATATATATATATATATATATATATATATATATATATATATATATATATATATATATATATATATAATATATATATATATATATATATATATATATATATATATATATATATATATATATATATATATATATATATATATATATATATATATATATATATATATATATATATATATATATATATACCGGTGTTGCTCCGCCGAGCGGGACATAGGGAATCCATGTAAATTTTAAAGTAGTCAAATATTGACTCCCCTAATTATTTTAGAAAAAAATGCTATTAGGATTTATTGAAGAGCACAATAAGTTCCACCCAAAATGAAAATTTGAGCATTTTTCAACCAACCAGTAAAGAGTAAACTGCTTAAATACTTCTGCAACGTAGTATCTTATTATGCACCCTGTACTCTAGAAATCAATAATAAAAACACCATATCGATTTATCAGTGACAATTTAGATCATTAATTTATAATGTCATTGCCATTGTCATTTCATTTTAGTTTACAGCTAATTCCAACACATGCACTCACAGTTACGCAAGACAATAAAACAAATTTGTCTACATTTAGAAATCAATTTATGACGAAAATATCAGGTTTAATCAAATGCTCAAATATTCCTCCATTAACTGCCAGACAATAACCAAACGATTATAAAACTCATTTCTTACGTTGGCTAGTTGGTACATCGATATTCTGGCACATTCAGCGGAAATAGCATTTCTTAGCTGATTTAAATTTTCATATTTTTATTGGTATAAAGCTTAGTTTTTAAATGCCCCCATATAAAAAAAATCGTTTGGCGAAAGATCCGGAGACCTGGCTGGCCAAGATATTGCGTGGTTCGGGCCTATGATGTCGTTATTAAATGCGTTGCTCAAGTATTCGCACACAGCTCTGGTACTGTGTGCTGGGCAGCTCATCCATTTGATACCAAATCTCTTGATTTTCACGAGCAAGGTTGTTCAAAGCAGGCAAAATTTGTTCCTCTAAAAGTTCCAGAAAGTACTCCGTATTCAAATTTCGGTCAGGAAAAATGGTCCAAGGATATGGTGGCCGAAAATTCCCGCCAAAACATTACTTTTTTTGTGGATATTGAGTCCCTGTCTTAACAAATCGATTTTGGTTTTCGTTACTCCAGTACCGGCAATTTTGAATGTTGGGTTCGTTGTTCAATGTAAAATTTGCATTCGTCAGTAAAGCAAATATTTTGTAAAACCTCTGTCAGTGTTTGTCCTCTCCATCATCTCAAAGCAAAATTCCTGTCATCGTATTTCGTCTCCGTCTCTTAATTCTTGGTGTCTTTCGTACTTGTAAGCGTGGTATTTACATCTTTTTAAAATTCGAGATATTGTGGTGTGGTCTTGTCCGTAATGTCCTCCAGTTGTCTCGTGCTAATGTTTCCTTCGGCCTCCTCTACACAAAGTATCACGTCTAAATCCCTCTCGTTTTGTACAGTTTGTCTCTGATTTTCTCGTTGATTTTCTTCACATTTGCAATTATTGATTCTGTGCCTGTGTTTAATTTTTTATCGTCCGTTCTATTGTCGATTTATTTGGTATTGGCCTATTGGGAAAATAGGCTGCAAACATATCCGCTACTCTTCGAAAACTATTTCCCTGATAACAAAATTATGGAAGTCCGCCTCCGACCTACTATTCATGGCGCAAACTCCGCGGGGCCAATCCCCCTCTTCCCGCTGCCCTGCACGCCTGGACAATTTTGTTCTACAGTATTGGGCTTCCATATACCTTTAAACTTCCTTGTTAAACTCTCAAAATTTACCCTTTCAACTTTCAAATTAAACATTTTTTTGAGAAACTTTAAATAAAAAAGTCAAGGAAGGTGGTAGTTTTTGAATGGTCACCCGGTACTTTTAACATAACTTTAACTAAATAAATTGTTGCTTTACCAAAAACTGAGGCTCTATATAATTTTATTGTTGTTTTATGAATTTATTAAACAGTGTAAACTGCAACTTTTCTCCTTATTTTTTTAAGAGTAAAAACAAATTGAAATTAACCAAAAATTGTCCAATTACAGTTGAATTAAACAGCAGTCCATTTTAAACACTGCATATATCAAATTTCCTACTTCCTTGCCAATTTGCGAGCCTCTATTTTACACTCCATCAAATCAAAACAGACGTTTTTTCGCTTTTTTCTACGTTCGTCATCCTCCATATGAAAAAGTTTTTCGCTCTGGGACGGGTCCGCACCTTGTTTTGTCTAAAGTAAATTTATATGAGCGACGAGACCCCGGTGACCCGCGCTCGTAAATCTTAGAAACACAAAACAGGGGACTGACTTGCCATCGACACTTCGAACATGATTTTATAAAGTTGTTTTGAAGTTTTTTTTTTATCGGGACCAGATGTTCTGCTTACAAGTGTTGGGATATGGATGACATAAAAAGTGGCTGTAGTTTTTTCATTAAACAGGCTTTTGTCCTTAATCTGGTTAAGAAATGGTTGAGTTTATTTTTTTAAAGACAATTATTTCTGGCCCTAAAAATAAAATTGAAATAAACGTAGTTAAATAAAACAAGCGTTTTTTCCAAGAATTGCGATTGTAGTTTCCTAGGTTAGTTCGGGAGGCCACCGCAAAAAGCTGACCAACAAGATATACGCATAAAACATTTTTTTTTATACATTTTTATGAACTATAGTCAATTTAAAGCCGCACAGCTGCCTCAGCTCAGCGGGTTTAAGTTGCATTTTTTTCCCTAAAAGAATCGTCAAAAATAGTTTTTTTTTAACATAACTTAAAAACTATTAATTTTGACAAAAAAAGTATATAATTAAAATTAATGGCCTAATAAAACTACGTAATTTTTGTTTTTTAAAATTTTTTGTAGCTGTCTTAGTTTTTGAGGTATTAACGATTTAAATTTAAAATAAAAACGCAAATATCTCAAAAACTAAAATAGCTACGAAAAAATATACTAAACAAAATATATGCCTTTTAACAAGGTTTAAGTAAAAAGTTATATACATATTTTTAATAAAATAGGTAATTTCTTAAGCCAGCATGTAATTATGACTAAGAAAACAAGCGCAGGTCAAAGCAGATATCTCTTCCACAAGACCTCAAACTCATCTTGGATTGGGGCGCCAAAAATCTTGTTCAGTTTAATGCCTCAAAAACACAGTTATGTTCGCTGTCGCGAAAAAAGTCCCTTACATATGAGCGGCCAGGTTCCGGAACAAGGAGTCGTTTAATCTGGTCGGCGTTACTTTTGAGAATAACCTAACTCACAAACACATCCATAGCCTCGGCAGCTTCAAAAAGCTTGGATTTCTTTCCCCGAGCCATAAAATATTTCTTTTTTTCAATCTGTCCTTTCTATCCCAAATCAGACCCTCTTTAAAATTTTTTGTGCTCATGTCTGGGGAATGGCGCCCCTACAACCACCATTGGGGACCCATTCAAAAAGGGCCGGACGCTTAACATTTCTCGATCTCCTTTTTACTATGTGTATAGCTCATCGTTTAAGTAATTTTATTGTCGATTTAAATATAAATATTAATAATTTATAAAGACGGTTACGTACTTTTTAAAATGATTTTAATATAATTTTAATTATTTATTTAGCGTTAAATTTTTAAAACATTTCTCTTAGTAAGCTATTTACTTCTTTTAGGCTTAAATCCTTTCTTATTTAAATTATTGTATTTACCCATTTATTTTCTACTTTAAAATTTAATTAAATTAAAGTTTAAACATTAATTCAACTGAAAAAAATTTTACATCTATGTGGGTGCTATATACCTGGAAGGACGCTTGCATTTTTTATGTCCTGTGTTATTTTTTGTATCATTTAACTGTAAGCCTAAAATAAGTAGATATATTACTAAAGAAAAGTTTTAAAATTTTTGCTTGATAAACTGTAAAATTTTTTTTGATGTTAAAAATGTGATTTCAGATCATTCTGAACAATGAACTGTCTTTATTATTAATAAAACTATTAATATTTTAATTGATAATAAAAATATTTAAACAATAAACTATACATAGTTGCAAAATTAAAAATTTAAGCGTTCTGGGTATATAACCCCAGATAGATAAGGCATTTTTTTTTTTATAAAATAAATTTTAATTTTCTTTTATTAAAAAGTTTTGCTGGTTGATCGGCACTGCACACGTAGACAGTTAAAATATTCTCCGATAGTCAAGCAGCTCTTAAGACTCTTGAATCCAGCCGGTGCAATTCGAAAACCGTCTGGAATTGAAGGATGCGCTGACCAAACTGGGTCAAAACAATAAGGTTCCTACTGGGAACCTGGACACACCGGCCTAGAGGGTAATGAATCCCGACCTCCTTCCAAAAAAGGGGGCGGAAAAAAATTCACAGGGCCGGAACCGGTCATCGGTTTTCTTATGGAACAGAAGCAGTTCATAGTTTGGACACAAAAGAAAATCTTCGGTACTTCTGGGTCTCAGACCTCGAAGGCCTTCTCCCACCGAACCAACAATGTACTGTCAAACTCTAGAGAAAACAAGGGACACCTTAAAACTATCGGGGATATCCTTCTTTATATTTTCAAAAATTTTTAAAATGCCTTTTTGAAAATTTAAATTTTTTTAATATTATAAGTCCTTCTCAATTTATTTAAAAGAAACGTCGCCAAAAGGGTGCCTAATCTATCTGATTAATTATATCATAGATGGGTTGCAACAAAAAGAAGACCGTTTGTATGTATTTCGATCTATCTCGTGCCTTTGACACGGTTGACATGTTTTTTTTAAAAAAATTTAAAAAATTATGGCATTCGTAATAATACGCTTTCCTGGTTACTTCATATCTACGAGGAAGAACTCAAAGTGTTAGGATTAAAAAAGGGTAATTTGCTTTCGGGGGCCCTTCTTCCCTTTTATCGGGGGAAATTTCCCCAAGGGAGTACATTGGGCCCCATTTTATTTTTTTATGAATGATTTAAATACCTATCTTACAAATTTAATGTTTCACTTTTTGGGGGTGATACGACTATCGCAATAAGTTCAGAAAGTTTGGCTGTCTGAAGCTCCCCGTAACTGTGCAGATGGATGCGGAGATTTTCAATTAAACGGTCTGGTTTTAAAAGCGTAAAGACAAAATTGTACATTTTCCCCAATTTTAAAATTACAGTATTTACATTCACATAAATGGAAAATCACTTAAGGAGAAGGATACCCCTTGGGGGTTACATGGACTCACAGTTAAAGTGGACTAAACATACAGATAATTTTGCAAGTTATCTACCAAGTGTTCGTTCGGAAAATTTTAATTTTGTAGACATTGACATTTTAAAAATGTACTTTATACAGGTTTATTCTGCTATAAATTACTGTATTTGTTGGGGGAAATTCAGCTTCAGGATCTCTTTTGTTTAAAAACGCTTAAAAAGAACTATTTTTTTTAAATCTCAAAAAACTCATGTAGATAACTTTTAACAACTACAGATTTTAACAATACCATCTATGTATATTTTTTTTTTTTGTTTTACATTTAAGAAAACCCCCCAACTTTAGGTTTTTTTGGGCGGAAAAGCTACAACCTGGAAAACTCCGTATCTTTAACACAAAATCTCTCTCTTACGGCCAACAGTTGCGTAATTTGATCCCAAACTGTTAACCCCCTCCCCCGCTTAAAAATCCCCCGCATTTCGTCTTCAAATTTAAAATTAAACAAAATTTTTCTTAAACATAGTTTTACTCTTTTCTGAATTTTTAAATTGTATTAATTTGTAGGTGGGTTGGTAAAAATTTCATTTTGTATTTTTTTTATGTTTTTTGTATTTTTTTTTAAAGGATTCCTTGACGTTTTTTTGATCTGTTGTTTAAGGAAAAAAGAATTTTGAATTTGAATTTAATTTGAAAACCAAAGACTGTGGACCGCGGTTAAAATACCACATACAAGGGTCGGCTGCGGGAATCATACGTGTTCGTGCCCAGCAATGGACGACTAAGATTCGAACTTTTCAATGACATTTTTCCAGGGGGGGGAAAGTCTCTCTTCCAACAGGATCATAAATTTGGGTCTGGACCTGGTGGAAAAATATAAAAAAAGAAACCCCAAAGACCGATCGTCCGGGGAAGGTGTTTACCCTCTCACTTGGGTTTATTAGTTTTTTCATTAAATGAATAAAATATTTTAAATTATCTTTTAGATAAATCGGAGTTGGTATATGTACTTGTACCAAAAAAAAAAAATGTTATTAGCAAAAAATTTTTGGCCAAAATTACTTTTTCTTTTTTCCCTTCCCACTTCTTAAAAAAATTGGTAAAACCTTTTTTACTTTTAAAAAAATTTTTTTTTATTATATTTTTTGTCCCTTTTTTTTTGGATATTTGCTTTTTATTTT
>JAHBCN010007520.1:0-43258 GCA_019359885.1 Listronotus oregonensis | reverse complement strand
TAAGGAAAATTCTTTTACCATTCTTTATACACATTATCCCTGATGAACATAGGCGATAGAATATTTTCAAAAACGTTAGAGATCCGTATGAAAACTTCGATAATGAGTGCGGGAGGGGAGTCAATCCGTGCGAAGCCGGGGCGGGCCGTAAGTAATTACATAAAAAAGTAGTCAAAATTAAGAAATTAAAAACACATAATATTTTAATAATTTACGTTTTTTACTTTTAGTAAGATTCACAAAAATCATTAGTGTGGTAAGCACGTCATAATCTTCAAATTAAGGTTGCTTCGTTGACGTGATGGCCAACATATCATTAAAATCAAACTAATAGACATTATTTTTGTCAACAACCAGCATTTCACCCACTTCACTTTTAAAGGTTGTTATTAATATGTCCGGTAACCATGATATGAACCTATTAATGTAAGGTGACAATTTATAATCAGTGAAAACATACAGTGAAGTCGATGGGACTATAACTATATTTCTAGAAAACCCGCAAATTGCTTATTTTTTGTGGTTGGGATTCCCATTAAAGTACCAAAAATAAACCAGTAAATAATTCTTAATGAAGTAACAAGTAAGTATATTTTATAAGGTGACAAGCATGTGTTTTTCCGAAAGTAAATGACCGAAGTGTTGCGAACCATTAGCAATTAAATTTAAGGCCGATGCATTTTTTATTGGTTTATTATCTTTTTTTTTTAATAAAATGCATTTTTAGTAAGATTTAAAAATAAAAAACAAACACTGTTTAATGATAATTTATTAACTTTATTTTTTACTTGATTTTAAACTTGTTATTAATTTTTTTGGGGGTATTTTTAAAGATTACTTGTGTAGAGGTCAAATTAAGGATCTACCTCTTTTGCCAAATAAAATGTCATTAGGTACAAAAAAATCTCAATAAAGCCTAAGGACTAATGTACAGGGTTTAAGGACTAATGTACAGGGTTTTCCCGTATAATTGCGCACCCCTTTAAAATCTTTATTTTAATAGATAGAAAAAAATAGTTTATATGAAAGTTGCAGGATTTTTCATGAAGATTTTCATGGTGTAAGATAGAAAAACAAATGATGATCGGAAAATTAACAAATCACTATCAACTTCGTTATTTTAAACGGAACACCCTGTATATGATTGAAAATTCAAATTCTGCTAATCTTCCTCTTTTCAAATATATATAACTTATCTATGTTCGGATAAACGAGTTGCAAGTTATTTGAATTTAAAATCTGTTCTTATAAGCCATAGTTAGCCATGGATAAAACCCAAAGTTTGGCAAAGTTAAAGTCGCGTTAGCCATGGTTCGTCTTGGAAACCAAACAAAAATATAAATATTTGACAGAAGTCAATTTTGGGTTGTATCCATGGCTAACTATGGCTGGCTTATAAGAAGAGATTTTAAATTAAATATAAACGTTATCCAATTTTTATCAAGATAATGAATTATATATATATTTGAAAAGAGGAAGATTAGCAGAATTTGAATTTTCAGTAATACACAGACATTTTTTACGATAAAGTTAATATTTCTGGTGATATAAATTTTTAAAAGTTTGAAAAATCTCAAATTTGGGTAATTGAAAATTTTACCACCCTGTATCTCAAAAGTTAAGAACGTTTTGGACATACGTTCATATGAAGTTTTCTTCTTAAAATAAACCCAAAAATTGCCTCTTTAAATATTGACGTACAATTAGAAAACACCCTGTATAATGTAAAAAAATTACCAAACATAATATTTTATTTCCCGTAAACAGTTGATTTTATCGATGTCAATTAAGAATACATTTTTTTAGTTTAAGGTTAAAGCTATCCAAAAATAATATTGTTGAGCCTTTATCATACAGGGTGTTAAAAAAATTGCTATTATTATGTCAGAGCTAGTCCGTTTCTGGCAAATTAATTAAGCCAAATATGATTTGATGGGTTTATTTCAAGAAGACTTATTTAGTAACCATCATATTAAAAAAATATTAAATTACACTTAGTATTTTAAAAATTATTAAAAAAAAACGATTTCCAGGGTCGTCCATTAGGTATCTGTATCTCCATGGCACAATGAATACAAGGTAGGATCACCATCGATCCAAAATCGGTTCGCTTTGCGCAATGACGTAGCAATGTGATTCGTGCCAAAATTTAAATAGAAAGCCTGCAATCTTTGTGAATTTTTTGCTATTTTTAAATATTAGGCTTATTTTAAAGATATGGGCTTTTAATATAAGAAATTATCTTAAACTTCAACTAGTTTTAGAGTCACAAAACTGCCGAAAAGCAAAGTAAAACGCTAAACAAATTGATAAATATACCACTATAAACATACGGCTTCAACTTAATTGAAAACAAATTTTGGCGAGAAGCGGTAACGTAGGAGAAGGTGTTATGACGTCAGTATTACGTCATTTCAATTGTTATGTCAAGTGTCAAATTAAAATAATGGAGGATTCGCGGCTTTTCCATTGTTTTGGTGCTTGTGATGTCTTTTTTCTATGGTTTAACGACTATTTGGACTGCAAATTTTTCGATTTAATCAGTTAATTTACTAATGAATAAATAGGTCCAATTATATTTAAATCATAGAGGAAAAGATTTACTTGTTAAAGTTGACTTGGAAACAGCTAATATCTTATTGAATGGAAAGTTTGGTTTTTATCTTATCTTTTTGACTTACTACTTGACTCCCTAAAGACCTTACATTTAGATTTAAACTTAAAAGCGTATTAAACGATGAATGGGTAAATTGACATACGCGTGACATACGTAAACCGTTTCGTTTTTGCGAGGATATGTGGGTTAAGCACGGTTAGAACGATGGGGGAAAGAACTGCTATCAACCAGTAGTTAAAAACGGGTATGTCGCGAAAAAATCCATTTAGTCACATTACTACGTAATAACCCGGCTATCACGTGACACGTCATGCGCAAGATCCTACCTTGTATTCTTTGTGCCATGCTGTATCTCCGTAAGGAAGGCTCGTAGGAAAAAGTTTATGGGAAATTGTCATATTATTTTAAGGTTTTCTATTAGATTCCGAGAGATTGCCCACATATTGTTTATTTTAGATATTTTTTATTCTAGGCAAGACGAGCAGCTGCACCTACTAAATTAGAAGTTTTGTCCAGATAGGATTTTGCAAGTATATGGC
Source organism: Listronotus oregonensis (assembly GCA_019359885.1). Taxonomy (NCBI): domain Eukaryota; kingdom Metazoa; phylum Arthropoda; class Insecta; order Coleoptera; family Curculionidae; genus Listronotus; species Listronotus oregonensis. The sequence goes on along the minus strand of JAHBCN010007520.1, from coordinate 40,102 downwards.
TGCAAGTAGCGTCCCAAAGTAATTGTATTTCAATAAAAAATATAAAAAAAATTGGCCGGTTGGGAAATACCAATTTCTTGCAATTGTTTAAACAATATGGCACCAGGTGGCCCCCTAGCAACATGCATTTATATTATCAGTAAGGCAATTTAAAGAGGATCTCATAAAAAAAAGAGGTGAAATAGTTTTCGGTACTCATGCGCCGATTCGTCCTACACTAATTGGGGTTTATTGTGGAAGAAACAAGACCGTAGAGTAAAAAAAGCTAGAAAAATAACTACCTACCATAACAGAAGTAAGCAGATTAGAAAAAAAATTAAAATCTAAGCAAAAATTTTAGGTAATGTCAAGGGCAATGATCTAAGATTCGCAAAAGAACAAAATTGTTCCAGTTATGCAAAAAAAAAGATCCGTTGCGGATCTTTCGTGATAAAACTGTAATGTCTCTCGTGGACGAGTTTGTGTTTTCTAAATATTTTAAAATTTACGAATTGACAAATGATACATTAATAATACATTCAAAACTGAAAACCTATTAATTGAATTAATTTCAGGGTGCATTTAATAATTTTGACAATGACCATGCACCAAACAGTATTTATTTATGTTTTAAAGCAATGTTGTTATCGATTTACTTTTGAGTTTAGGCACAGAGAACATTAGAGAAGTTTTTTTACAGTATTTAAATTTTTAATTTTGTAGTCTTTTTTTACATTTTCTATTACAATCATATTCATATTTTTAAAGACATTTGATCATCATGTTTAGACTGTCGATAAGTAACTTTCCTTATTAAACAAAATATGCCGTAATATTCCCAATTGGAAATTTACACCATAAGATTCCCCGATTTCTCGGTAATACAAATTTAACTAATGATAAGATTCAAAAGTCCATTCAACAGATAAGTGTTGATTGAAGTGTTAAGTTTTAAATTTAAAAGAAAACTAAAAAATAAATATTTCTTTTAATTAAAGGATTACCTGCAAAATTGCAACACACTATTTAACGATAAACTAATACTGACAAACTGATTAGGTAATACCAAAAACACCCGAATGGGATATTTAATTAGATATATTAGTAACGTGTATATAAATAACAGTCAATATACGTTTGTAATAAGAACATAAGGATACAAGTGGCATGTGAAAAAAAATGTAATATCCAATATAATAATGCAGCCAGTATCATCTTAATAAATTTTAAGCAAAAGAGAAATCGGAGCTTTTTAGAAGATAATATGACTATGGATATGGTATGTTTGTGCCAATTAAGGTCATTTTAGTGTTTAAATTCGATAACAATTGGAGATTCTCTCAAAGAAATATTTGCATTATCCTGCGCTTGTTTTCCAAAAAGGGCTTATAAACTGTCCTAAGAAACTGAATACAGAAGAACCTCGATAACATAAAAACCTTGACAACTTAAAAATGTTTTGTTTTTTCTTTCAAAACAAAAAAAACTCTGTTACTTAAAGTTCAAACTCTATAACTTAAACAAAGAATTTTACCGTTGGCCCTTGAGAACTTAAAGTGATACCCTTAGTGACCTGCATAACTTAAAGTATTTATCAGTGACTTATCGTAAGTAGGTATACGAACAGAGGTTTCTTTAAAGGTTTTCTTAAACTCAATCTCTGCTCATTTTACTTAAATAGCTCGTTAATACACGTATAAAATTAAAAATAATAAAGAAAACGTAAAATAAAATTGAATACGCTTCAACATATTCTCTAACTAAACCTCGTTAATTCAACATTTGAATTTTTTAAACCTCCTAACTTTGAACTCGGATAAGTAAAAAACTCGATAGCTTAAAATGTTTAACCTAAAACTAAACAGAAGGTTTTCTTTAAAACTTTATTGCTTTAAACTTCAGTCTCTGCTTCAGTCTTTCACTTAAATAGCTCGTTAATACACGTATAAAATTAAAAGATAATAAAGAAAACGTAAAATAAAATTGAATACGCTTTAACATATTCTCTAACTAAACCTCGTAAAATAATTTTACAATTGCTATTTTGAAAGATTTTTTAAACCTGTTCGCTAACATTTTTTTTTTTTTTGAACTCTGGATAAGTTAAAAACTATAGTTTAAAATGTTTAACAAAAATAAAGGAATGCATTTTTTCTATTAAATTACAATATTTTTGCTAGATTAAACTTAAAACTGATTAAATGTGCAAAAATTGAGTCTTTCTTATTCTTAAAATAGTCTCCTTAAATACGTTAATTAAAATTAAAAGATAATAAAGAAAACGTAAAATAAAATTGAATACGCTTCAACATATTCTCTAACTAAACCTCGTTAATTCAACATTTGAATTTTTTAAACCTCGCTAACTTGAACTCTGGATAAGTAAAAAACTCGATAGCTTAAAATGTTTAACCTAAAACTAAACAGAAGGTTTTCTTTAAAACTTTATTGCTTTAAACTTCAGTCTTTCACTTAAATAGCTCGTTAATACACGTATAAAATTAAAAGATAATAAAGAAAACGTAAAATAAAATTGAATACGCTTCAACATATTCTCTAACTAAACCTCGTTAATTCAACATTTGAATTTTTTAAACCTCGCTAACTTGAACTCTGGATAAGTAAAAAACTCGATAGCTTAAAATGTTTAACCTTTTCCTTGAGCTTTAGCTAAGGTTCTACTGTATTAGAATACAGGGTACTTAGCTAAGTAAATCTAAAAAATTTGGATTGATCGTGGTGAAAAGAAATGAATTGATCCCAGTACTTGCCCTGATTGATTAATATACGTCGATTAGAAAAGAAACTAAAAAGCCAAAAACAAAGTTAATTTAAAGACCGTAGGGAAGATGTTTGTCAAGGAAGTGCGTCATGTTGGACTTGGTCAAAAGCCTTAAATATATGTTGAAATCAACGACCTGTAAATTGCAGAAAACTGAAGAAACTTGTTTCAGTTTTGTAAAATAAGTGAAAGAAGATATGCCATGAATCTTTTGTAATGATAAAATGATAAAACAGAATATAGAAACCACTTTACCGAAAAAGATATTCTGCACACAGATTAGCCTAATACCGACCTCGAAACCTTACATATACTTGAACTTACTGCTTTTCAATTTTTTTTTGTCTTACTGGATGTTTTCATTTGATAAATGACTTATGCATCAAAAAAAAAGTTTATTATAGTACCTATATAAATAAAAAGGCGGTAAATATTCTAGTTACGGAAATTAACAGAGTATTTATTGTTATGTACGTAAGCCGTTATGGGTCATTGGGTAAATGGACTAGTAGTCCGAAGATAATTACTTTCCGTTTTTTTTTCTTAATTCTTATAAGCAGCATCACCTCGTAGCAAAGATAATATTGTCATCCTAATGTATTTATCAAATACCCAGGTACACAACCACATAAACAAATATTTTTCCTTTAAACCATTAAAGGTTGTTTTTATTCTGTGTCGTACAGCGTCCATGGTCTAATAAAAGTCCATTGATTCCTTTGATTCGCAATAATTTATCTCGGAAATAAATTAAGTAATAATGCGTCAATGTCGCCTATTACAAAGTGCAAAGAATCAGAAATATATTTAATTATTATAATATGTATCAGGTAGTATGGAACATACAGCGTCGTCCAACGAGGACTAAACAGGGTTATATTTATGGCTGGTTGGTTTAAGCGGGCCTTTTTGTTATAAAAGTGCGCTTCCCTTTATCAGGGCTAACAGGTGTCTACCAAAATCGAAGAGAGTATATTTCCGAAGAGTATATATCTTCTATACGTCAGAGAGATCTTTACTAAATTATTTTTAAATAGCAGAAAAATATTGTGCAAACGCTTTAATGATGCATTGACCTAGAAAGACGAAAACTACGTATTTAGAATGCATTATTACGCATTAGGTAAACGACAAACCTATAGTGATGTCATAATATGCAGATAACATAATTATGGTCTTGTCGATAAATTGGTACTTACACAAAGTTGTCATCGGTTACAAAGGAAGATAACCCTTATTTAAGAAATATTTAGAAATACCAATACCCCGAGTTTTGCAACAATGGGTCTAGGTACTATATGGTTAAATAAATAAATGCAAGGCATGCCCCATGTTACACACATAAATCGATAAGTTTTGGTTATGACACCTTATGATTAATGACACGCTAGAATTCTAAAAAAATTATATATATTTTTTTTAACTTTTTTCATTTAAAAATAGTAATAACTGCTTCAAACGCTGGCGCATATTCCTCATACCGAGCGAAACCTAGCTCAGGTACTTTTGTAGCTAGTAAGTAAACATAGTGAAGATATACAGCAAAATAAAATTACCATGAGCCTCTCTATTTCTTTAATGCACCAAAACGCTGCCAATAAATTTTTAGATTAAAGTACTTACAAAACGTGCATTAAAATTTTACTTCAAGTATTTTTATGTAAAGTGTATGCAGAGATATTTCGTTGAATTTTGACGGCAATAAAATCTAAATTATCTTTTGGGTCATAAATTACCTGCACTGCCCAAATATCTAAATATAATATAATAGTCCTAACTAAAGTTTTATGGTTTTAAGTCTGTTATCTTTAATAACTTGTTTTTTAATCCTAGACATTAAAATCCGTAGATTTATTACCTATACTAAGATTTGATTATTTACCTATATTTGTGGTGATTAAAGGGTGAGCAGGTTATTTCCTAGGGTCTAATATAAGTAGGAAATTAAGTGTCATAATTTCAGTTCTTATTAAGCTGTTTACGAGTTATCTTACGTTACTATTTGTGCTATAAGCAAGTGATTTAAGCAAGTGATTTTTTTCGTGACATATATAGCGCAAAAATGTGGCAGCCATGGGCCGATTCTGATAGTGGGCCATCTTGTAGTAACACCTTTACAAGAAAGCATTTAAGTTCCGATGCTAAAGAAATAATCGAAAATGTATACCAGTCTTTGCTTTCAAGAGATTTTAGCTCTGGCGATGCTGTAGCCGAGACGTGTGCTTTGACAAAAACACCTTTGTCTACAGTTAGGGATATAATACAAAAACCCATAACTTCCAGGAAAAAGCGAAGTGACTCCGGCTCGTTGAAATGTGGGGATGAAAGTGATTTGGATCTATTAAGAAAAAAAATTAATGAAATGTATGAAGGACAAACAATACCTACTTTGGTTTCCCTAAGAAAAAGACTCATTAAAGACGAAACAAATATTTCTTGTAGCGTATCTAGCGTAAGGAACATTTTACTTAAAATGGGTTTTAAGTATAAGACAATTAATAAACGTCAAGCAAGAATGGAATCTCATCGTTTACGGGAATGGCGTTATCGATTTTTAATTGCTATAAGACAATATAGGGATGAAAATCGACAATTAATTTACCTTGACGAAACATGGTTCGACACTCATGATACTGCACAAAAAGGTTGGAGTGACTCCTCAAGAAATTGTAACACCAAAGAATATGTGTGTGATAAACTCGCAATGGAAAATGGACATACAGTGTTGCGTCTACCTCCGTACTATTGTGTTTTTAACCCGATTGAACATATAAGGCATCAATTAAAATCGAATGTTCGAAGAAATAATACTTCCCCAACATTAAATACATCTTTAGTGGAATTAATAAAAAGTGTAGTAAATGATATTGCTGCTGATAGTTGGAAAAACTCCATACAGCATGTTATAAAGGTGGAAAATTCTTACGTGTCTATAAATACTAATGTTCAGCCAATAATAATAAGTTTAGACAATGATAGTGATAGTGAAACCGAACTTAATTTAGAGTAAGTTAGAATAAATTAGCAAATTTTTGTTTTTTGTATTATGCTCCTATTCTAATATTAGTTTTATTTATGTGTCTAGCTTAAATTTTATTAAACTCGTTTTTCGGTACTTATTAAGCCTTTGCCAATAAAATATTATTCTTTATTCAATTAGTAAGTTTCATTTAAAATTCTATTTAATCTCATTCTCAAGCCGACCCTGTCCCCTTTATGGCCCCTTGATAAGGTAGGACCTTACACAATGGGGCTTAATGCTATGATTTATTTATGGTGGCAAAAGCCAACGGTATTTCTTTAATTTTACTTTACTTGAAGTATTTTACTCCAAATACTTGTTATTAGGAAGTACTTGTGCTTGTACATACTTGATTAATTTATAATAAAATACTTGAACTTTTACTTGATTTGACAAAGTAAATTACTTGAAGTATTTTTCTAAGTACTTAAAGTATTACGATGTACTTGAAGTAAAAAAAGTACTTTAAGTAAATAGGAAGTACTTAAAGTAAAAAGAAATCAATCAGGTGCGCCAATTTATTCACGTCAGATAATCGCACAAACAGGTTAAAACATGAAGATCGCCCGACCTTTGCTGACTCTGATTCTATTATAGCTCTAAATTTAATTGTTAATGACACCAAGAATGGTAAAATTACAATTATTTTTAAATGCCTTTAATATTATAGGTTAAGTATTTATAGTTTATTTTTATCTTTATGATAGCCCACGCCCACGAAGGGTTTTTAGGAAGCCTAAGCACTAGCTATCGTGGGTAACTGCTTTTTAGATGTTTAATCCATTTTAATTGAACATGTGTGGACCTTCTAAAGCTACCGCCATTTAAATGAACCTTGCAACAAACGGAACGAAGTGACAAAAATTTTTCCATGTATAATTATTATTTTCAAGGAGTTTCATTACTAATAATTACATAATATTCATAAACTTTAAACACATATTTATAGATACTCAGGTTTTTACACCTTGAATAAGGACATTAAAAAAGATTAATGTTGTACCAGCCTTATAAAGGAAAGTAAAATTAAAAAATACACAATTTTTTTAGTAATTTTAAAACACGCTGTGTCTAGAGTCCCGACTCGGGATCTATGTCCAGCAGTGGCGGCTCTTGCTTAGGTTTGCAGGTTTGCGCAACCCCCAAAAAAGGTTTAAAATAAAATTTAAAAAATATATATTAATCATTACATAGTTACAAATTTTTTAAAATTCATTCGAACATATGTATTTATATTATCTGGAAATAACAGCCAAATTATTAAAATAACTTGACTGCTTTCGCTAAAATATTATTGATTTAATGGCGCGCCGCGTCGCGTCTCATCCTCGAAGCCGATGCCGATGCGATGGTTGCAATCAAAATGCAAACCCAATTGGATTCATTGGTTGTTCAAATGTTGCTAACACGGATAACCTAAAAATGATTATTATAAGTAACGAAATCTTAGTAACGGTTCATATATTGATCAAAGCCAAAATTCTAAATATGAATGCCAAACAGAAACAAAAAAGATCTGATCTTACTCAGTCGGTATACAGAAAAAAGTTATGACTTTTTCTAACATAGGTATGAAAAAAAAACAAGTGAAAATGTTGTCTTGGATTTTAAGAGAAGAAAAGGCAGCACAATATGTGATTTAAACTGATAAAAAGATTAAGATAGAAATTAATCCAAAGAAAGTGTCGGGCGTCGTTTTGGCTCCAGAAGTGTGGTATGTTATGCGAAACAATGATAGAATCTTGCATAAAAGTGTATAAATATTTAAAAAACTTCAAAAAGGCAATGGTACTGTTTAAAATGCTTACGCTAGAATGTTTAAATGTTTAAGTGCAAATTGCTCTGTAAACAAGGTTAGTGTATTTAAAATAAAATGTTTTAAAATTATGATATTGTCAAATTTATGAGATGACGTATCAATTTTAAGTAACAGAAATAATTTAATTCATAGAAAAATATTTCTATTTTAATTATATAGAAAAAGATGCCAATAAATACCTGAAATGTCAAAACACACATGCGTGAAGACTTAAAACCTAAGTACCAACGTACCGTAGGTGTCTTATTGGTAAAACTAAAACATATTATATAATTATATTAACCAGTTGTTACTAAAAATAAATACAAAATTAGTTTCATTGAAACGTATTGAAAAAATGAGGTTCCTTTAAGAAAAAACCAATAAGTAAGAACATTTCGATTTTATTTTGTATCTCTTTGTTTTCATTCAAATCTTTTTTGTAAGTATGATTTTAGATTTGACTGGAAAATATGCAATGATTATATTTTTAATACAAAAAAGTTACAAATATGGATTGATTTAGTTCTTGTTGAATTACGTTATACCTATATGTACTAGTAAAAAGAAATTTAGTTTTTTTTTTAAATATTTGAATAATTTTTTATGGTTTAGAGCCCGACAATAAAAATATCCCTAAAATGTCCTCGTAATGGGCGCCTGATGACGATGAAAGCCCTAATTGATTAAATAAAATAGGAAACACGTGGAAAACATCTAACCGATATTTGCATAACAATGACTAAAGGACCTGTTTCCGCCAATGTGAACAAGGTTTAATAAATCCCATAAATTCCAAAATTACTAACACCTGTGTAACTAAAAATAGCCTTCAACATGAAATTTGTACTTGGCGATCTTGACCGCTAAATATTATCTTTCTGAATATATTAATAAGAGAATTAATAGTACACACATCCGTAGTAGTCTAGTCAACAAGAGCCATTTTGGTGAATTTAAAGTGGGGTCGGCAAAAACTGCAAAAGTGTTAAACAAAAAATGTTTTTTGCAAATATCTCCGAAACTATTAAAGATATCCAAAATTTGAAAAAAGGTCCTTAAAAAGCAGGAAACTTGCTAAAAAAGATTTTACCTCCTGAAACTTTACCACCAATATTTGTAATTTTAATTTAGAGGCACAAATAGCGCTAAAAGCGGGTGATGCGCGCTCCACCCACCTCTACCTGTACCGGGTGTCCAAATAAGAAGGGACGCCGGCTGTATCTCAGAAAATGTTTATCGCACAGCGTTGGGGAAAAAATATTTTTAGTAAAAATTGTCAAGAGAAATAGCTGGAAATTATTTTCAAGTTTCTGAAATGGTCGTAGGGGGTAACTGCAATCTTGAATTAAAAAGTGATGTTTCTGTGAATTTTGCTATATTAACCTAACAAAAAAATACCTGATCTTTAAAGTCGAGGATAATCTGAACCTTTTTTGTTTGACGATTGTTGCTATATCTCTAAAAATAAAGTGGTGGGGGGTATTCAAAGGTTTTCGTAAAACACACCCTGTATCTTCGAAACGGCTGAGCCGATTTTAACAAACTTGGGATAGTAAAAAAGAGCCATTCTTGGACTATAAATCTTTAAATATTTGAAGTTTTGTTAGTTTCACATGTCGCTGCTAGAGGGCTTTTTTCGACATTCCGACAGAAATGATTAATTTTCTCAAAAAAATTAAATGCATTGTTTTTTTTTTCATAAAAAAGTAGCTAAATAATGCCTAAACAAGCTCGCGAAAACCGTACCTTGATATCTTGTTCCTTACCTTATATTTAGACCAAAGAAAATTTTATACGTTAATATCTCAAAAACTATAAAAGCTACAAGAAATTTTATAAAACATAAATTGTGTATTTTTACAAACCCTCTAATTTAGATTAAATAATCTTTTCATATAAATGCAGTACTTTACAAGTTATAATAAAAAAAGCGATTTCTAGAGGTATACCCTGAAAAAATCCTGAAAATTCGATTTTTTGATTACTCGTAAAGTATTGCAGTTAGACGAAAAGATTTTATAACCTAAATTAAAGGTTTTGTAAAAATACATAATTTATGTTATGTAATATTTCTTGTACCTTTATTAGTTTTTGAGATATTGACGTATAAAATTTTCTTTGGCCTAAATTTTAGGTAAGGAACAAGATATCGAGATACGTACGGATTTCGCGAGCTTGTTTAGGCATTATTTAGCTACTTTTTCATAAAAAAAAATTATACCAATGCATTTAATTTTTTTGAGAAAATTAACCATTTCTGTCGGAATATCGTAAAAAGCCCTCTAGCGGCGACATGTGGAACTAACAAAACTCTACATATTACAACACAAGAAAAACTCTTGTCAACTAGCCTAAGATTGTCGGCTCAGCCGTTTCGAAGATACAGGGTGTGTTTTACGGAAACCTTTAAATACCCCCCACCACTTTATTTTTAGAGACATAGCAAAAATTGACAAACAAAAAAGGTTCAGATTATCCTCGACTTTAAAAATCAGGTATTTTTTGTTAGGTTAATATAGCAAAATTCACAGAAACATCACTTTTTTAGATTCAAGATTGCAGTAACGCCCCATAGCGGCCATTTCAAAACTTAAAAATAATTTCCAGCTATTTCTCTTGACCATTTTTACTAAAAATATTTTTTCCCAACGCTTGCGATAAACATTTTCTGAGATACAGCCGGTGTCCTTTCTTATTTGAACACCCGGTACACCTGAACAATAAAAATAATTTTAATCCATTAAATATTAATACTAGGAAATAAAAATAATTACATATCTTTAAGACACTTCAATAAGCGAAAATCCAAGACAAAAAATTTCCCGTGGATTTTTGTTTATATAAGTGTCTAAAATTTATGTGATTTTCTTTATTTCTTAATATTTACACTAGAGTCCCGCTAATCCGAACTAATTGGGACCGAACCAAGTTCGGATTAGCGAAAATTTGGATAAGGCGGAATTTTGACACATAATGCAATATTATTGTCTTTTTAATGGGTATTTAGCGCCGGATGTGTAAAATATTTAGTCAGACGCTTAATACACCTATTATTTAACAATGGATGATGTACTTGGCTACTCATTTTTACTTACTATATAATTATTTATCTTTTATACATAAATAAATAATGTATAAGATTTTGTTAATAAACGTACGACGTTATTTGAAAAAACTTGTTTTACTTTACTTTTCCTAGTTAATAAATTTTTTGTCCTGGCCCTGTTCAGATTAGGCGGATATTCGGATTAGCACTGTTCGGATTAGCGGGACTCTGTATTTATTGGGTAAATATTATTTTTATTGTTCAAGTGTCCGTATCGGCCGACGCGGGCGGAGCGCGCATCACCCGCTTTTAGCGCTATTTTTGCCCCTAAATTAAAATTATAAATATTGGTGGTAGAGTTCCGGGAGGTAAGCCTTTTTTATAGCAAATTTCCTGCGCTTTAAGTTTGGTTTTTAAATTTTGGGTATCCTAAATATTTTCAAGCAAAAAACCAAACCCTTTTTTAACATAATTGTTAAAGCAGAAATAGGTTTAGGATATAAAATAGATATTATATCAGAAATGATCCACAGAATCCAAATTCGGAAAAATATACAGGGCGTTCCATTGAAAAAATCAAAATTGATGTCGTTTCCGGTCAAACCGGAAGTGATAGGCACATGTTATAATATTCAAAATAGGTATCTTATAATATAATATGTCATCCTAAAATTTAAACGCCATATGTTTTCATTCAAGAAAATAAAGGGCTGGGTAGTGATTTCGTTGTCACCCGGTATATACCCGTAAAAAGAAATTTAGTTTTTTTTAATATTTAAATAATTTTTAGTGGTTTAGAGCCAGACAATTAAGAAAATTTTCTGATAATAATGAATGAAAGCCCTAATAGGACAAGATAACACGTGGCAAACATCTAACCGATATTTGCATAACAATGACAAAAGGACCTGTTTTCGCCAATGTGAACAAGGTTCAATAAATCCCATAAATTCCAAAATTACTAACACCTGTGTAACTAAAAATAGCCTTCAACATGAAATTTGTACTTGGTGATCTTAACCGCTAAATATTATCTTTCTGAATATTTTAATAAAAAAATTAATAGCACACACATCCGTAGTAGTCTAGTCAATAAGAGTCATTTTGGTACATTTCTCTCAGTAGGGTCCGAAAATTATGATCCAGGGCTCATTCGATTCGGAACGACATCCAGAAACTTTTTGAAAAATTTAAAGTGGATCCGGCAAAAACTGCAAAAGTTTTAAACAATTAAATTACAAAAAAATGTTTTTTGCAAATATCTCGAAACTATTAAAGATATCCAAAATTTGAAAAAGATCCTTAAAAAGCAGGAAACTTGCTAAAAAAAAATCCTACCTCCCGAAACTTTAACACCAATATTTGTAATTTTAATTTAGAGGCAAATAGCCCTAAAAGCGGGTGATGCGCGCTCCGCTCATGTCTACCTGTACACCTAAACAATAAAAATAATTTTAATCCATTAAATATTAAATTAGGAAATAAAATTAATTACACACCTTTTAGACACTTCAATAAGCGAAAATCCAAGACAAAAAATTTCCTGTGGATTTTTGTTTATTTAAGTGGCTAAAATTTATGTGATTTTCTTTATTTCTTAATATTTACACTAGAGTCCCGCTAATCCGAACTTATTGAGACCGAACCCTGTTCGGATTAGCGAAAATTCGGATAAGGCGGAATTTTGACACATAATGCAATATTATTGTCTTTTTAATGCGTATTTAGCGCCGGATGTGTAAAATATTAAGTCAGACGCTTAATACACCTATTATTTAACAATAGATGATGTACTTGACTACTCATTTTTACTTACTATATAATTATTTATCTTTTATACATAAATAAATAATGTATAAGATTTTGTTAATAAACGTAACAACGTTATTTGAAAAAACTTGTTTTACTTTACTTTTCCTAGTTAATAAATTTTTTGTCCTGGCCCTGTTCGGATTAGGCGGATTTTCGGATTAGCAGGGTTCGGATTAGCGGGACTCTGTATTAATTGGGTAAATATTATTTTTATTGTTCAAGTGTCCGTCTCGGACGACGCGGGCGGAGCTCGCATCACCCGCTTTTAGCGCTATTTTTGCCTCTAAATTAAAATTATAAATATTGGTGGTAGAGTTCCGGGAGGTAAGCCTTTTTATAGCAAATTTTCTGCTCTTTAAGGATCTTTTTTCAAATTTTAGGTATCTTAAATATTTTCGAAGATATAAGCAAAAAACCAAACCCTTTTTTAACATAATTGTTTATAACTGTTGCAATTTTTGCCGGACCCACTTTAAATTTTTCAAAAAGTATCTAGATGTCGTTCCAAATCGAATGAGCCCTGGATCATAATTTTCGAAAGTGAGAAATTCACCAAAATGGCTTTTGTTGATTGGACTATAGTTGCATTATCCCAAATCGCTTTAACATTTAGGTAGTTTGCAATGAATATTCTGCAGATGTAAGCCTTGATTTTTGGCATCCTGTCTTTTAATCTAGGAGAAATCAGCGCATGAGTACGAAAAACTATTCGACCTCAATTTTTTTATACGATCCACTTTCAATTGCCCTACGGATGATACAAATGCATGTTACCATGGGAAAACCCGGTGCCATATTGTTTAAACCGAAATGGTTTAAACAATTGCAAGTAATTGTTATTTTCCAACCGGACAATTTTTTTATATTCTTTATTGAAATACAAATAAAAAGAGTCTTATGACTTATTAGGTTAAAGTTAATATTTTTGGAGATATGAATTTTAAAAAAAAAATTAAAATTTGGGGACTTTTTACTCCCGAAAAATTAAAAAATATCAAATTTAAATATTTACCTATTTCTTATACTATAGTTAATAATATTCTTAGTTGAGATTTAAAAAAATATACTTTTATACCTGTTTTTTGATTGTTTATTACGCGCGCTCACAAGTAAAATAAAGCTTTAATAATTTTTAAAAATTGTTTAAAAAAAAAAGAGATAAAAAATTTTTTAATAAATTGCCCCCTTAAAAAATTTTAATAAAGTTTAAAGGCGGAGCGTTCCCCAATTATGTGTTTTTTTTGCGTAGAACCAGATAAACCTGTTAGTATGAGTATGTCAGGGGCCATGAAATCGTTTTTACGACTTTTTTTTTGGGGCTCGAACTTTTTAAATTAATAAAAAGTGATTTTTTTTTAATTTTTTAAAAAAATTGTTTTTTTTTTTTTTCCCCCCATAACTTTAAAACTATAAAGATACCAAATTTTTTTTTTGTCAAATTAAAGCCCACACTTTTACCCCTTTTAACCTTATAAACAGTTTGGGCAAACCCAATTTCATTCCCCAAAAAAACATATAAACAAAAAAAATTTTTTTGGGATTAAATTTTCCCCAATGATAAATTTTTATTTTTAAAAAAATTTTCTACATGCAGCGAAGAAAATATAGCCAAAAAAAAAAAAAAGTTTTTAAAAAAAAAATTTTTTTTCCCAGGCGAAATTTTTTTCAACAGCGTTTTTTTTTTTTCGAAAAAAAATATTTTTTTGGCCCCCAAAACCCCGCATGCGGATAGCGTGCGTAGTTAATAATACATTGTATGGTGGTTGTCGAAATTTAGGTGTGCTGTATGTATTTAAAATTTTAAAACAATGAAGCGAATTATTTGTAAGAAAATTGTGTATGAGGGGTACAAATTTTTTTACAAAGACCTAGAACAGCTATTAATTCTCAACCGCTGCCTGGTCGGGCGACCACCATGGAAAAATGGTCCGCGGAAAATTTTATGTCCGGGACAATTTTCGATCCCGAAAAAATTACTTATTAAAAAAAAACAATAATAACTATAGGTCCGGGGCCCAAAAAAAAGGTTGAAAACGCTGACCTGTATGGGGTTTTGGTTTTATTACTTTGGGGGAAAAAAGGCAGGACAATCAAAAAAAAAAATTCTTCAAAAAGATGATTTTTAAAAAAAGGGAAATTAAAATAAAATATCTAAAGACTGTCGTAAAACTTACACAGATTCTAAAACCATTATCAAAATTTTCAATCGACAGTGGCCCCGCCCCGGGTCCTTCAAATTATTGTGACACTAAACTTAAATGCGATAGTTTTAAAAAGAAAAATGTTTTTTTTTTCAGCAATAGTAAAAATAAAAAAAAGAAAAGTTATATAAAAAATCTTTTTTAAAAAGAATTTAAAAAATTTGGGGGACCTTAAATAAAAAGTTGGTCCTTTATATTATTTATATTTTGTACTGAAAAAATACAATTTCAATTTTTTTCCTTATAAATCCTGTTTAGGGTATTTATTTTTTTCATAGTACTGAATCTTTTTATAGTAAAAAAGCTACATATAAAAAAATAATAAAGCTCCCGGGAAGGAAACGACATTAAATGTATCTAAATTACGTGGCTATAAAGATTTATTTGCGTTTGATGAAAATATCATAAATTGTTCGCCACTACATCTCTGAAAAAACATAAAATCGCACAAAAATAGGAAAATGGTTTCCGAACCTACACGAAAATAGTTCGACAATTTTCCCTTTTTGCGAGTATTGGTAGTGATTTCAGATAGATTTTTTACTTCCCAAAAAATGTCCAAAATTTAAACTTTATTATGCTTTTACTTTGGGGGCCCCAAAATTAATTTCCAAAGACTTTTAAAAGAAGAAAAAAAAAAGTTGTAAAGGTAAATTTCTTTCCCCGCAATATCATTATTAAAGATTTTAAGGCAGAAATGGATTAAATTTACGTAAAATGCTACTAATGAAGCGCCTAAAAAACTCCATATTACATTTTTGGGCTAAAAAAAAAAACACCCAGGAAATTTGGGAAATTTTTAAATTTGCAAAAAAATATTCTTTAAGTATTATTTTTTAAAGGAAAAAAATTTGGGGGGGTGTAGTTTTCACCAAAAAAAGCGCAATAAAAATTCAAAAAATTGGTCATTATTTGACATTTTATTTTAACTATTTACGATTTACATGTAATAAATTCATGCATCGCTTCAAGACGTTTATGGTTGCTAAACGGAAATATTTTAATTTATAATAAAAAAATTCCGTTACCAAAAGGATAATTTTCATTAAATCAAAAATATTTGAATTTCAAGCCAGTTACAAATATAATTAGGGAAAAAAAAAAGCCGTTTTCCCAGCACTAATCATGACCGCCCAGAACGGCGCATTTATAATAAAAAAAAAAAACAATTTAACAGAAAAAACCAACCCGGGAAACTAACCAGAACTAGATCATAGTTTGAAAGTTGTTGTTTTTACCCCGGGTTGTTTTTTTATAAAAAAAAACCCCCTTAATAATAAAAAATTTTTTAAAAAAAATCTGGAAAAATTGCTTATTCAAGCAGCATTCAGACATGTCAAAGAAACCGTATCATCTCTTTATATGGAAAAAAAATTTATTTTCCCCTTTTTTAAAAAACCTTTTTAAAAGCCCATTTATATTTTTAAAGATGTACTATATTTCAAATTTAATTAAAAAACACAAAAAAGGGCCCAATTTTTTTGCTAAAAAAGTTTAAAAAAAAAAGAAGTTTTTAATGTATAATCAAAAAAACGAATCCCTGGGGGTTTTTTTTTGAGCAACCAATAAAAAAAAATTGAATAAACCTACTTATTAGGTGGGGGAAATTTAAAAACAATGATTGATTTTTTTTGGGAAAAAATACCCACCTGTTTTGGGGATTTAAAATTTTTTTTTTCTTTTAAAAACTTAAGCAGCCCTTAGATCTGCGTTTAAAATTTTGGGGACAACTTTAACTACCTACTACACTTCCACCGGACCGTAAGATCTTTTTTTGTCGGCCGGGTTTGGAAGCCCCAAACGCGCCAAAAAAAATTTCTTTGGCCGTTAAAAAATATTACTGACTGAATACTATAAAAGGAATCTAAAAAAATTTTTTTTTAAAAAATTTTTTTTTAAAATTACTCAATTTGCGCAGCATGTATGTATAAATTTTTTAAAAATAAACTTTTTTTTCGATTGCCTAAAATTACGCTACTAAAAATAACAATTTTAGTTTCGTACTATTTTAAAAAAATTTAAAAAGAATATCAGCTTCAAGTGGGCGTTGTTTGAAGGGTTTTTTCTACTTTTTTCTAAAAAAAAAAATTTAATTGATAT
The DNA here is from genome assembly GCA_019359885.1 of Listronotus oregonensis. NCBI lineage: Eukaryota > Metazoa > Arthropoda > Insecta > Coleoptera > Curculionidae > Listronotus > Listronotus oregonensis. The sequence continues at coordinate 23,359 of JAHBCN010007520.1, read as the reverse complement.
ATTTTTTATGAGTCAAAAGTACCCCAAAATTTTAGATTTTTGCCTTTAAAAATTTTCTCCAAAAATATTAACTTTAAAGTGTAGTCGGGATGGGGGCCTTTTTTTTTTGCATTTCAATAAAGAAATTTTAAAAAAATTGTCCGGTTGAAAAATAGAAATTCCTTCTAATTCTTTAAACCATTTGGGTTTTAACAATATGGCAGGTTGCCCCATGGCAATTAAAAGAGGATCGTATAAAAAAATTGAGGTGGAATAGTTTTTGGTACTCATGCGCCGATTCCTCCTAGACTATTTACCTATTTGACTATCAATATCTAGTTGATATGTGTTGGGATTATTATTTAGAAATGCAAAAAAGACGCGACAGACGGCATTATTAGAAACTTTAATATGGAGCAATAATAAATCCCACCAAAAACAAGGATTAAAATAGGGGCCAAGTTTATATCCAAAAATCTAGGCTTCTTAAAGTACTGAGATCTAAAATTTGACCAAGTTTTTTTTTTACTTGGTAAGTTTTTCCCTGATCTATTTGTATTAATAAAAAAAACTGTCTGTGATAATGGAAAAAAAAACATTATTTAATACAGCCAAATCATTAAAAAATTTGCAAGTCAAAAAAGAACTTGGTCTAATTTAAAATCTCAGTAGTTACTTTAGACTTTTAATAGAAACCTACAATTTAAACTTTAGGACAATTATGACCTCGGAAAATCAGCTTCAATCAGGTTACAAACTTTTGTTTTTTGGTGTTTCGAGTGCAGTTTTCAGAATGTATCTTTTACTTGTGTTTTAAAACTTACTTACCACTTACCAAATTTCAAGTTTCTACTCCCTCGCAAAGTGCCTGATGAGTGAATGAGTCAGACAGTGGTAAAATGTGCCATGTTCACAATCGAATGTCTTAAGGTATGTATACACCGAAAAAACGTAGAAAATAAAAATTTACTACTTGGTCATATTCTAGCCAAATAGTGCTTTTTATTCTGATTTCAACAATGTATAACATGTTATAGTTTAGGAGTTTATAACCTCATTTATTTTAAAAAACAAATATTTTCTCAGTTGGCCTTGATTACGGCGAATGTCATCTAGCGTCATTGGCAGCAAAAGAAATGTTAATATAGCTGCGCAAACGTATTTCGACAATTTTCCTGAAAGGCAGCATCCTAAACTAACATACTTTCGAAAACTGGTTACAAATTTGCTTGAATTCGGAAGTTTTAAAAAACCACGACCTAAGAAGTACGTTGAAGAAAATCGACAACGAGATGCTGCAGTTAACCAACATTTTAAAGAAAATCCAACATCTTCAGCCAGGGATGTTGATAGAAATTCACATACCTAAGTCAACCATTCATAGGGAAGTTAGGACCATTTAAAAAAATATCGTTAATATGTTGAGAGAAATGGACAACATTTTGAATTTTAAGTCGTTATTTTACATCTTCATTTTACTGGGAATCTTAGTTTAGCCACTTTTCATTGTGTTTGTTTTCACTTGTTTCAATTAACTTGTTACGTGTAGTTTTGGTGTAACACGGTGTTAACGTTATAGTTATGTTCGCGAAAGCCATTTCTGTAAAATGTCTGTTTAGCTTATCTATTCTGCCAATTACTAATATTTTATTGTTTACAAAAAAAATGACGTTCGCCGGAATCAAGGCCAACTGAGAAAATATTTGTTTTTGAAATAAATAAGGTTATAAACTCTTAAATTATAACATGTTATACATTGTTGAAATCATAATAAAAAGCACTATTTGGCTGCACAAAAATCCAATATGGCTTCCATATGAAAAAATAAAGTTGATGATGATTCTAAAAACCCGAAACGTAGAAAATAAAAATTGACTACTCGGTCATATTCTACAAAAAAAGTTGCTTTGAAGAAGTTTTTACAGATTTGAAAAATTTTCACTTATAAAAAAATATGGCCGATTTTCGAAAATGCATGTTTCAGGTTTTTTCAAAATTTCTCAAAAACCTGAATAGATAAAACCATATAGCAAAGGGGATTAGCTTACTTACATAATTGTCCAAAACTTTTCCCATTTAACCGATGTTGTATCTATCGTGGTTTCCAAGATCCCCATACATTCCCCACCAATTTGGGACACACTGTATAGTCGGAGTTCAAACATTCCGTGGTAGCAGATTTCTGCCGGTAAATGTACCGTGTCGGTTGTTTGGGTTTTTCTCGATTTTTGCTGTTTGAGTTCAATTTTGACTTCAGATTTGTATTCAGCGAAAAAAATACGCCAGAAAATCTAAGTCCGACACCCAGCATACACAACATTTTTTGTAGACCTGTGTTATTATCCTTAACAGAACAATCTTATTTTTTATTTATCTTTATAATCACTCCAGATACAAAAAAATTACCAGTAATTTCAGTTTATTTAGGTTTAAATTCAAAAAAATAATAATAAATTGGTCGAGATACAGATTCATACCGTTGGTTTATTACTTTTCTAATATCCAAAAAGTAATAAAGTCTTTATTTGTACTTATCCACATTCACCCCATTTTGCGACGGTCGCCGCTTGGACTATAGTGGCTACCATCAACTTATGCACTTTATTTTCCGCTTACTTACAGAAGACTGCAACTATGTCTTGTTTTATTGGGAGCTTCTAGAGAAAGAATTTAATCGGCAAAATTTTCGGAACAGAATCCAAGAACGGCAGATCCTCAAATATTTTTAATCGGTACAATTTACAAATATACCAATACTCACATACATATACCGATAATCCAATGCCACAATCACGAAAGTAAAGTCTTTGTATATTTTATTTCAGAGGTTAAGTCGCATAATAATTAGTTTAACCTTAAAACAGCAGCAATAAACACGTAATACCATTTTCGATGAATTAAAACGCGATATGAGTGGTGGGGCGTTCCAAATTGCAATATATTATTTTAGAAATAAAATAATTCTAACATAAACGGTTTTTAAATATTAAATCGCCAATAAAAAATATGAATAAATAAATTACAAATCCATATCAAATTTTCTTAAAGTCTTTTCTTATTCTTTCTTAACTGCAGTTGAAAACGAATTTTTTTCTAGTTTCTGATATTTTTTTAGGTGCAATGTGATTTAAATTATGATTGTGAGTGTTATTTTTGTGAATTGATACTTTTTGAAAAACAGGAAAAAAACGTTTAACTTTAATTTTATAAGGTAGGTCACAAAACTTACATTTATCACTGTTGTGAAGATATAAATTAAAATATTTGATTGAAATAACAGGATTATTGGATTTGTGAATTATTTTTCAGATAAGTTTCGCCTTCAATTGTAACAGAAATAGCTTATTAATGCATTTAATTTTCCTTTAGTACCACTACAATAAGCTGCAAGTAAAGACGAGAAATTAAAAAAAAAATGTTTTAAAAAATTCTAGCAAAAAGCCAAAAACTATTTTACAATATTTCGGTGATAGTGCTTTATTTTAAACACAAGATACCGAATTTTGCACAAGGCCCATCAAATTTCCACTAACTGAATTATCCTAAAAGTAATACCTTCTTAATATATGTCGCACCCACTTGGCGTAGATGTCCATTTCGTGAACTTGATGTCCAGTTCGTGAAGTTGGAACCAGATAGTGTAATAATATTTATTTCCCATCTGAACAATGTCCAGTTCATGAAATGGTTATGTAATTTTTCCACTTAGAGAAGCGAGACTATATTATACCATCTGGACACAAAAATCATTCAGTTCCTGTACTGCATATTTGGCATTTGTCCACGACCTAGGCCGATGTGATACTCGCCAGCTTACGCCACTCGCCAAATTAAATTTTACCATACATAATATAATATGTTATAAATGATATAAAATACTAAAAAAAACTCTAGGAATTTCCTAAAATTGTATTACAAAATTAATATATTTCAGTTTTAATTATTATTTTATTTTTAGTAGTTTTTTAAATTTACTTTTATCTTAAAGTCGGGAGCTGACTTGACACCGAAACGTTGATAGGTTTTTTAATTGCATAGGGTTTTTGTTTTTTTTTGCGTTTTTAGGCCATCTGCAAGTTCTTAAGAGGGTGTACGCACAGAGTGTATACCCTGGAGCACGATCGATGCGGTCCCAGTTAAAAAAAGGTAATTGTCTCGAAAGTTGTCTCCTGTTCGATTTTGAGCAAATTTGGTATACCCGAGTTTTTTGGGGCGCTGATTACGAATCTGCAAAGTTTTTTTTTCGGCAACGTTTCGTTTTCGAGATATTCATCATCAAAGTTGAAAATCAAACTAACCTTATTTACACTATTTCTCCTTCTTTTTGCACAGAAATTGGCATACAATATTTCACAAACAACTTTTAAAAACTTGTTTTTATATTTATTTTACACCTTTTTTAATTGCAAACCAAACCATGTATACACTAGGGTTTTTGAAAAACAAATATGGCTGCAGCACTTGAAAGTTCGCAATTTAATGGAAAAAAGGTGCAAAATAATAAAAATACAAGGTTTTAAAGGGTGTTTATAAAATATTGTGTACCACTTTAGTGTAAAAATCAAGAATTGTGTACAAAAAGAAGGGGGAATAAAGTGAAAATCAGGTTAGTTTGATTTTTAACTTTGATGATGAATATCTCAAAAACGAAACGTTACCGAAAAAATATTTTCAGATTCGTAATCAGCATCCCAAAAAAACCCCGTATACCAAATTTGGTCAAAATCGGAGAGGGGGCAACTTTCGAGACAATTACCAAAATAAGGTTTAAAAAATCCAATTTCATGTTTAAGAAATAATCCCGATGATGGTTTTGAAAAACCGAAACATTAAAAGTAATTATAGGAATTAAAAATATAGTTTAAAAACTTTTAGCATAAATTCAAAAATAAAATTAAATATTTTTTAATAAAATTTGGATGATGATTTCAAGAACAAAAAATTATTACCAAAAATTTAACATTTTATGGCCCGTACCCATTAAAATTTACAATGAACAACAATTATCGTATGATTAACACCTTTGCTAATCACAAACTTCATTTACTAAGGTAATTAATATTGATACAGGTAAACATAACCTTAAACAACAGCATGTAACAGAATATTCAATGATATCAATGGGTATCGACAGAAAGGTGAAGCACAATGTAAAATACAAGTGGAGGGGCTAAATCGAACGCATAGTATATTATTTTAAATTCACCATATAAAGAATTAATAGAGCTTTTAAAGACAAAACAGGCGGCAAATAATTACTATTACCCAAGAGACATATTTATAAAAAAAAATCTAAAACACTTTTAGTCAAGTTTTCAGGAATTTCTTTTTAATTCTCTTTGTTCTTTCGTGAATGCTGACTAAGATTTTTCGGTTTGCGGACTTTTTATAAGTTATTGTGAAATTGTGTTTTTAGTGTTCAGGTTGTGGATTGAATTTTGATTTTTAAACTATTTACTTAAAACAAAAAGGTGAGCCACATTTAAAAATGTTTATGAATTACCACCCGCATTTTAAACTGATAGGTACCAATAAGTCACTAGGTCTTAAAAGATTTTTTTCAGGAACAGAAAAATTAGTTTTTAAAAAAATTGTTAATATGTTGGTGTTTCGGAAAGTGACACTTATAAAAAGGTTCTTCGGTTTTTGCCACTTCTAAAAATGCTAAAGCTTTTATTCGTAACAACTTAAAAAAAGAATTGGAATATCGAAGTTTTATTTCAAAAATTGCTGTTTTGGTTTCTAAGATATTTTTATTAAACTGAGTCATTTTTATAAAACTGAAATGTTACATTTTTGAAAATAGCTAAAAATGATTTTATTTATCAAATGTTTTTGAAACGAAAAAAAAAAATCATACATTTAAAAATCTTTTTTGGGTGCTCACTAAAAGAGACCGCATCGTTTCAGAACAAAGAGTATAGATTTTAAGCGTACACAGAATCAATTAACCCTTACGATTGATCCTTACAAACCTATAGATATCCTAAAACACACTCAAACCCAATATAAAAACGCTATCAACGTTTTGGTTACAAGTCGACCACCGTTTTCAAGATAAAAATAATTTAAAAATAACCTAAAAATTAATAATCAAAATAAATATTATTTGAATTTTATTGAAAATGTTTGGGAAATTCTGAGGCTTATTTTACAATATATGACGAAATGTCACAAATGACCAGTGATGAAACTAGGATTAAAAAAAAATTATCTGAAAAGTGAGACATGGGACCCCCACTAAATATATACCAGACCTATTGACAATTGACCTAAATGGGAACAATTTAGTAAAGAAAATTTTTATTTTGGAATTTGCGAAAAAAAGTTAATTTTTTGGGTGCTGGAGAAAAATCGGACTTTCAAAAGCAAATACTTAGTTTTTTTTTGTAAATTTGATCAAATTTTCTTGTGAAATCTTAAACTTCGGAAAAATATCTGCATTTTTCTTGAAATTAAAGGCATCTGAAATATTTGCATAAAAAATTGTTGAGTAAATAAATTTCAACTGGCTGTGTTATTTAGGAAAACATAGATTATTTTGCAAAATACGGGATTTGACGACAAAATTTACCCAAATTGACAAAAAAAAAATACAAATAGACGACTCGCTTTAGAAGCCTAGATTTTTTTCTGGAGGGTCACCAAAAAAATCAACTTTTTTTCGCAAATTCCAGATTTTTTTTTTTTTTTTTGACCAAAGTGTCCCCCTTAGAGCCAATAGCATTTGGTATGTATTTGGTGTGGATCCTATGTCTTACTTGTTAGAAATTAAAAGTTTAAACATGACCGATCCGCCACTGCAAAAAAATTGTTGTGGCAGGTTAAGAACGGTGATGATTTATAAGGTTTTCTAAAAATACCTCAGCATTAAGCAAAGGTTACCAAGTATTGTAAATTAACGAAAATTAAGGCTACACAATTATTTATATTTAATAATACAAATGCACTTTTCTTTATATATTTTTTATAACAAAACTAAAATACTTTTGATAATAACTAATATTTTAGTAATTTTTTTTGGATACTTTTATCTGGAAAATGTGGACGACTGGGTTTTTTTGAGTTTGTTTCAGGAAACTTGCACGTTCGTAAGGGTCAAACCGTTCTGCTCTCTCTGCTAGTTTTATTTAGATTCTAATACATGATTACCAATCTTAGAAAAACTGCATATTTTTTTATTTAAAATAAAAATCGAATTTCAAAAGCTTAGTCTTTAAAAACCGATTTATTTTTTTATACCGCCAAATTCTATTTTCAAATAACCAAAGTTTATTATTAAGGAAATTTTTCCATTTCTTGATGTTCCTTTCCGCTCACTTCGTCATTTAAAAACAATTAAAAACATGTTTTGTTTGTTTTTCCCTTAATGTGGTTTATTTAAAGGATTTTTTCTAGATTATTGCAGAAGGCCTTTCCAGTTCTTTCTGTCGTTTAAAAATGTTGTTAAATAACGAAAAATATCACAGTTTTTAACCCCGGGATAGAATTGTTATAAACATTTTGTACATATGTACTTCTTCCAGCCAGATAGAACCTATAACAACAAAAAAAAAATACAAAAATATTAATAATATTTAAACCTCCAGCAAAGTTAAATTGAATATTGACAAAAACTAGCTGGAAAAAAACCCTTTTTCATTTTTTACTTTCCCGTTGGGAAGAATTTAGTATTCTAGTTTTTCCAGACTTTTCCACTTCCACTTCACTAAAAAGCCAAAAAAAGCACAGCATTTATTTTGCATTTCAAAAATAATGAAAATTTTGAAATTAAACTTATAAAATAATGACATGGAAGTTAAAACCTGACTTTTTAGCTGACTATGTTAATTTTAATAATAACAAAATGATAACAATATTATATTATATTATTAGAACGAATTTTTTTTTATCGAATATTCTTGAACTTTAAGTAAGGACAGTAAGTTTTTCCTCGGGCCCGCATATTTTAAGAAACTTATCTCGCGATTTCGGCTTGGGACTATTCTATAACATTCGGTAATAATTTATGCATCAAAAATATTAGAAGTAATAAAACTATTTTTTATTTTTTTTATCACAATTTAGAATATATTGCAATAAACGAAAAAAAATCCATTGATCATTTATTAAATTTAATGACAATGTTATTAAATACCTTAAAAACAATTTTATAAATTGCAATTAATTTAATTTGTCAAGTAGTATAAATGCATGTGTGAAAAAATTAAAATATATTAATAACGCTCACTGTCACTAAAAAAGGAATATAATTACAAGTAATGACAGTTAAAAAAACACACGGGTATAAAAACCAATTCCTTTCTAACAGTTATACAGTGTACGACGTAAATATTGCACACACACAAATTTCCTTTTCAATTTTTTATAATTAAATTCTAGTTTCACGCCCTTTGATGCGATCAATGTACCTTAATTACCTGTCTCTTTAATACCGATTGTTTTACGGCTTCTCTAAAGAATTATCCACACGGGGACCGATTCGTAAGATTTTACTCCTTTTCTATCCTTTCTGAAACAGTGACAACTTATGAGTTACCTTTAAGGCAACAAGGACATGTGATCCCTATTTAATCTCTTCCTTATATTTTTAAGAATCCCAGCTCAGATTTTTAAGACAATCTATACTCAAGGTACTATTTCATCGTATCTCTTTCGAAACAGTAGGAAAGGACAAACTTTTTATAGAGTTAACACTATTTAAAGTGAAAAATATGATTTCTAACATTTACAAGGACATGATTGTAAGATCCCAATTTTATAATTTATGACATGTCTACATTTTACCATATAACATATAAAATTTTTACAGAATCCCAGCTCAGCCTTTTTTGAGAACAAATCTGAACTTAAGGTACTATTACCTATTAGAAGCTCAAAAAAAAGAAACTTTTTCAAATTTTTTTCTACACTTTATTTATCGGATAAGGTAATCAAACTTTTTTTATAGTATTAAACAACTCTTGTAGAATACAAACAATATATTTTTCTAAATTTTCCAAACCATGCGCACCTTATAAAGGCGCCAAAATCGACCCCAACAAAAAAACACTGCTCCATGGCGGACAGTTAATTTCTGGAACGGCAAGTTTGAAACAAAAAAATCAAAATGGGTTTTAAAAAGAAAGCCGCCTTACACAAGAATGGACCAGAAAATTTGTAAAATTTAAAAAAAAAATGGCGGACGTTAAAAAAAAGTCCAAAAATCTACCTTTTCTTCGAATATTTTTTTGATGCAATTTTTTTAATTTTTTTAAGAAATTGTGGCCGAGTCTGGTAGATGAAGCCCGAACAAACAAAATGTTTCAAGATTTATTTCAATCGAGCGAGTAGATTTGGAGATTAACTGTCCGCCAGTTGAAAAAAAGTGATTTCGAGAAAAACGCGTTTAAAGTTAGCCGAGCGAGCGACAGCTGCGTAGAACACCTACGGCGAGCCAGAGCGCACACTTACTAAAGTTCATGTATCTTGTTTTCGGTTTAGAATTTCCGTATAATATTTTGGGAAGTTATTTTTGAAGGTCTAAAGATTCGAAATCCGAAAAAAATTGATTTTTTTCAAAATTCTAGTAGGTAATAGTACCTTAACATTTTTTATAATCTTTTAAAAAATATAAGTTACTCAGGTTTTAAACTGTTCTGGAAATTAGCAAAATAATAAAAAGATAAGATAAGATTTTAGACAGAAATGAAAGTCCAATGGAAGGCATTCGTAGAAGGAATGTATTTTTAAATCATTTTTAGAATATCCTTTTTTTACATTTTAAACCTAAGAATTTAAGGTTACCTTGTCGAATGACTACATCTGGCTTTTAAATACCTATTTTAAACCCTGTATATTAAAAAGGCTGCATATAAATAAAAAATGTAAGTCAATAACAAATACACAATAAAATAAGCGAATTCTAGCAAAACAAATTCTAGAAAACATTACACAATAAAGTAAAAGCTTTCAAATCCCAAATTGTCAAGTTCAACAGTAAAATATGAGGAAGAAATTACTATAAAGCGGTTTTTTTATAGTAAACTTGACCCAGGTTAAGAAGTTCACGCTTATAACTAAATAGTTATATAAGATCTACTCGAGTGCTACATTAATTTTATGGATAATAATGGTCGAATGCAAGTTTACGCTGTTACTGAGACCAAGTTGAATTAATAATGCAATAGTCGATGGAACTGCTGCACTTTGTTTCTTTCCTAAGGCATAGGAAAGAGTGGCCGCATAATTAGCCTGTTTTTCAAACACTTGTAACTTCGAATGGAACTAATAAAATGCTTAAAACTTTTTTCTGGTCATAAACTAGTGCAAAAAGTTTACATCCCCTTAAATAAAAAGTTAACTTATCCCCTCCTTCCATTTTAGCATTACGCATGTCCAAGAAAAAGATTAATTGCTACCACCCAATAATAAATTATCTGCTTTTTACACTACATATGATTTCCGAAGTATTCTGGCTTCCTGAACACAAATTCGTTGTCAGTATTGATCCATCATCCTTCAGTATTTAGCAAATTACTGAAAAACTTTAGAAAAAATTAAGAATTTCAGGAAGTGACGGGTTCTGAAAATGCGACACGTTTTTTTTTTTTTTTGCTTTGGTTGGCTTTGCACAGGAATGCATACAGCCACTACATTTAACGTATTATATTTAAGTTTTTTTTTTAACCAAATAATTTTTTAATGAGTATCTGTATAAAAATCTATACGATAAATATTCGTATACACGAATTATTATACCTTAAATAAGTCACAAATTGGGAACTGCTTGCGAAGAATCAAAAACATGCATGACAAGGGCACACGCTTCACGCCATAGTGGTCTATCTAGGCGATTTTGATAATTAACACAAACAGAGGATAATCGACCAGGATAAAGGGATTACAAATAAGGATAGAGTTGGGTTTACGAGTCCCTACAGCTTTCGCACACACATCTTTACAAAACAAAGAAATGCATTATATACCCTTTTGTCTTCTCGTATCATATAGACTAATGATTGAAAATTCATCGGTAGTAATTTATATTTAGCTAACTCAGTTAATAAAAAGTTGGAAGCATTCTTATTCTGTTCACACTCAAAGCACCAGTGGTCCATATCATCGGTTTTGCCATTACAGTTACATTTATCGGTATCAGAGAGGCCCATTTTATGAAGCATATATTTAATGTTACCATGTCCAGTAACTGCTCAGAAAAGGGTAATATAACAGTTTCTATATTGAAGTTATCTTGCATCCGAATTATTATTATAAAGTCAGAATTTCTCAACAACAGTCATTTGCAAATGCTAAAGATTTTTAAAAAAAGATACACTTCGAGGAATAGTGGCTATGCTGCTTTCTCGTACGTTTGTAGTGCAAAAATAAATTATAGTTTAAAAAAGGTAAAAAATACGCATTAATAACAAACCGAAATAAAAAATAGAAAATAATTTCAAGTATAACAAATATGAAAAGTAATCTTTATTAAGAGCCTCGATTGTTAACTATATCTCATATTATTTGTCAACAAATCTATTATTATGGCCAACGGATTATAAAAAATTCCATATGGAAAAGGAAAACCCCATAGATCCTATTTATTTTTAATAACAACAAAATTAAAGTAATTGTGTTTCACTTTTATTAATATGGTTTAGAAGTAGTAATAAACCCTAGACTGTAACAGACTATTTTTTTGTGTTTAGGTACTATGTTTACCTTTTTTTTTAATTAAATTAAAAATATCTTATAGAAATGAAAAGAATTCTGTTGTTACTAACATAAATACAAAATTCTTTTAACTCCGGTAGCGTAGTGGTCAGAGTCTCGGCTCGCCGCGCCGGCGATCCGGGTTCGATTCCCCGCCGGGGAGACATATTTTAGGTAGTAGTTATTTAAAATAACGTCCGTGGTGGCACTACCGCGTTGTCTAAAAGGTGCTGTAAAATGCAATATTTGCATGTTTCAGTGTTTGGACAGCGTTGACGGAACTGGAGAAAAAGATGGGTTAAACATCGAAAAACTTGACACTCACGGTACTCTGGTACTTAGGAGCATATATGTATATGTACATGTCCAGCAGATATTATATATGTATATGAAAAATCCATCGTGAGCTGTCACAATAGAAAAAAAACTAAAACGTAATAAAAAAAATACGACGCTTTCAAAAACCAACCAATAAATACCGTGTCTCATTAGGAAAAGGTAAATTTTATATCGTATTTCCTTTGTTTTAATTTAAATTGATATCCTAACTATTCTTTTTGATTCTACGAAAGAAAACACATAAGATAGCTAATTTGCATAAAGCAATATTTTGTTTTAAAATAAATATTAAAGGTGGAAAGTGACCAAAAGCACAGCACGAGAGCAAACCTGGGAATGGATTCGAAACAAACACGAGGAATGCTGGGAGAACCTCAGTAGAATTAGACACGGAAAAAGCTTCATAAGGGGCCCATTCAAAAGAACGAAGAAAGAAGTACTTAAACAACGTAAAAGAAGACTTCGCATAACAGTATAGTTGCTAACAGGGCACGATAATCTAAGAGGATACCTACACAAGATAGGCTCATACAATGGGGACCCAAGTTGCAAAATGTGCAACGAGGCGAGGGGAGAGAAACAGCCTACCATATCCTGTGCGAATATAAAGCATTGAATCACAGACAGGCATTGTTTGGGCAACCGGAAATGAGTCCACAGGAATATATCAACCAACCAATCTCGGGATTATACAGACTTGTAGAAGGAACAAGACTAATGGGAGGATTGGTATAAATGATAATGGGAGATTAGGCACAAAAAGCCCAAGAGGCTGCGCTGCCTCCGGTAGTGAATCAAGACTGCTCCAAGGGAAGAAGAAGAAGAAGAAAAGAAGAAGAAGGGTGGATTTATAGTTGGAATAGCTTAAACAAATAGAGACATAAAAAATAAAACTTACAAGTAGGGTATAAAAAATCAATATTACAAACAGCTGTTACAGCACGTAATAACATGTTAAAGTTGTGATTGACTATTAGACGAATGTCAAACAAAAAGAGTTGAAAGTTGACGAACACAGCCTAATTCTTCTTATATGAAAATGTTATGACCTACACATCGCGCATTGCTAATGGATATTTTTATCAATTTGTTGCTATACATACACACACACGTACTATCGTATCAATGTCACTAAGACATTAACAAATACTAATTGCTTTCAAAATTCTTGCATAATTCCCATTTTTGCAACGAGTTTATCAAAGTGGCAAATTAAAAAAAACTGCATTTTAATTTCCTAATAATAACAATAATTGTGTACTTAGAGAAAACGCATTTTTTTCTGTACCGATGGAGTGCATCGGAATTGCAACGAACTCAATGGGTTGTTTAGATATAATCAATAAAAAAAAAATTAAATCGATTATAATTATGAATAATTTGTTTGGTTGTGTGGTAAATTTAGTATTCAGTATGCGCTGGTAGAATTAAATACAAGCGTTAAAATGACACAAATGGAAATGATCGTGTAATTGAAAAAAACATAAAGGTCATTTATACAGGCTGATGTAGTTCATGGTCCTAAATTTCTTAAGAAATTATTTTTTGATAGTTAAACCATATTGTGGTTTTTATCGAAATTGATTTTAGTCCAGTAAATGAAGGGACAAAGCTGTAAATAAATCTGTACATTTTTCCCTTGTAGCGCAATTCTTAGGTCTTCGGAGATGCTTTCGAGCGAAAAAACGTTTATCAAAATTAAAAGGTGGGAAAGGGCTAAAAATGACCTCTCGAGGCCCGAAAAATGGGTTTTCCGGTAATATCTACCAAAATATGCGAATTGGAGAATTTTTGTTTAAAAAAAAAATTAAGATCGCCTTGTAATCTACAAAAATGGTCCTTATAATTTTTTTCGAAAAATCGATAGTTTTCGAAATAACGGGACTCAAAAGTTCCCTCATTTCAGCTGCCGCTCTACCGTTAGAATGCCGCTATCTTCATGGATTCACTTATAAGCGGGCGGATGAATCGTTATATTACACGGATAATAATGTACATTTTTTATTCATTTAAAGTTCATCAGAAAGGGAAAACCCGTACCTATTATTTTATATGAGTTTGGGTCCATTCTGATTTTTTTAGAATATTAAAAAAAGCGGGCAAAGTTTTTTTTCACAATATTTTAAGAGTATTCCATTAATTTATTGTATTTTTAAAAAAATAGTTTCTTATTAGCATTTTTTTTATAATGAGACCTTAGCAAGCGTTCAATGATCCCAGAAAATTTCCTTCACCATCTTTCTTGCGTTTTGATAAAAAAATGTTTTGCCCACCTATATTTTTTAGCCCTTTGGATTTTTCGACACCGTTTTTGCGAAAAAAATGGTAATGACCATTCTTGTAGATTTTGAGGTGATCTTCATTTTTTGTCTGAACAAAAATTCTCTTATTCGCATATTTTGGCAGATATTCGCGGAAAACTCATTTTTGGGACTTTGGGGGGCCATTTTCAGGGGTTCCCACTTCGAAATCGTGATAAACTTTTTCCTCGAAAGCATCCGCGAAAACCTAAGAATTGCACCATAAATGAAAACTGTACAGATTTATTTACAGCATTGGGTACTTTTAGGTCTTCACTTACTGGAGTATTTAAACATATTTTAAAAACCCAATGGATTTACTTAGAGGAAAGACAAATAATAATTAGTAAAGAGAAATTTAAAATAAAAATGTAATGTCACTGATATAAAACATATTTAGGCAAATATAGGCATGTAAAAAATTGACTCGCTAAAGGGTATCGCATGATAAGTAGTGTTTTCAAAGCTCAGTTTAATGTTCGAAATTTTTCATGAAAAGGACTTTTCTTAAAAAAAGTGAGAAAAAATAATTCAACAAAAATTGTCCAGAATCATTCAAGGAATATTGATAATCTTTTTCAGAATTTTTAAATACATTTACGGCTTTCAGAAAAAATGACCTAATGGAAAAATTTTGAGACTTATGCAAAAATTCTGAAAAATTTATCAATATTCCTAAATAGCACTGAATACTTTTTGTGCAAAAAATCCTGTTCTGTAAAAGAAGCCATTTTTATCATAACGAATCTTTATCAATAAATAATTGACCAATATTATACCGAAAAATGTTCAGCTTTTAAAAAATTATGGATCTAAAAAACCTTATACATTTTGCAAGTTCAAAAGTTTTTATTCAGCCATTTTTACAAGATCCAAAAATTGTTTAAAATTTTTAAAAAGATTTCCTGTATACCTTGAATGATTCTAAATAATTTCTATTGAATAAATTTTTCCTGCACCTTTAGTGGGAAAAATTTCGAGCATAATGACCGTTTGTAAAAATAACAAAAATGTTGCCTTTTTCCCGCAAGTGTTTTGTGGCTTTATCAAGAGGACGATATTTACCAAGAAAATGATGTATGCCTAAACTTAATATTACGCTTCGTATGATCACTTTTGCGCGATAAATTCGTTTTTCATAAAAATCAAGGTTTGGAGATCAAATTTTCGGAAAATAAAAACCGAAATTTAAAATCCCAAAAAAGAAATCGATAGGTAAAAACAAAACGAAGATTTAAAAAAAAATAGGGTGAACGGATGAGCTGTGAGAAGAGGGGGAAAGCACAACACGCCTCGTCCCATTTGGGCGTCCACCTTTACCTGTTGAAAATTATTTTAAACTATAATTTCAGATCAGTTTTTCAACTTTAAAAGGTCAAAGTTATAAATTTTAAAAATATATCAATTTTGCCGGTTTTCCGACTCTTTGCGAAAATGTACCGCTTATATTTTATAAAGTCCATGTTTGGTTTGATTCTATACAAAATCCGATTGACATTACAAGTGAATTAAAAATTTACTTTAAATGAAAAAAAGGCTATTTTTCTAGGTTTTCCAATAGAAAAAAACGGAAAAGGTAACTTTTGTACAGATTTTGTTTGTTTATGTTTTATAAACCACTTTTTTAATGATGGTACTCAGGGGTGGATTTACGCAAAGGCTGAGTAGGCTGAAGCCTAGGACAGCAAATATTATGGGCGGCAAATTTACGATTAATTTAAAAAAATGTAATCGTAAATGTTTATGATTAAATTAATGATTTTGCAGAGAAAAAGGTTCTAAGAAAAATATTGGTATAGGGTTTTGCCTATAATTAAATAATACATGGTTCAAAAAAAGGCTTATTTGTTTTACCATTTTAATTTATATTTTGTTTTTATATTATGAAATTTGTTGGTTTTAAAGAATTGTAATTAAATTTTCTGTATAATTTACTTTTGTTAAATTTGTTTCTTAAATTTTTATAAGAATTACTAGTGAAGTTTACATTCTTTTAATGCAAAATTTTTCGTTTTAATATCCAAAAAAATATTGACATATTAGGACGCAAAAATATATCAGCCTATCTGCGGAAAAAAGTTAAATCCGGCCCTGATGGTACTGGTGGTTTGCTGTTAAATTTTAGGTACCAAAACAGATTGTTTTTTTTTAATATTATTAATTATTAATGTAACTTTCCATATTTTTTTGTTAGTTTTTATCAAGCAATTCAGAGAATAGATTTATGTGAAGTATTGTTCACTTTTATTATTTTAATGTTTTTTTAAAGAACCAATTGACCATGAGCATGTATGTAAATACATAAACGTTTATAATTAAAATTAAACAGGATCTTCCTTATTTGTTTATGTATATATCAACTTTTTTTCAACTAAATTTAAAAGTCATTATCTGCTCTTAGTCTTTTTTTAGACGCTTATTGGTTTATTTAGGACAATTTAAACAATAACGATTTAACAACAAACAAGGCATAATTATTATCGCAATTTCATTAAAAAACATGTCCTATTAACAGCTCCTTAAAAGTATTATTATGGTACTACACAAGCTTAAAATTGTCCAAAATAAAAAGTTTATTATAAAAAAATAAATCAAATAGAGCCAATACCAAAAAAAAAAAAGTTTCTTGTCTATGTGACTGTTGCAGTCTCCGAAGTTTCTTGTTTATGCGACTGTTGAAATCTTAAATATTTCGTACTTGTGTGACTGTTAAGTCTAAGAATTTCGTGGTCTGTATGACTGTTGCAGTCTTAAAAGTTTCTTAATCATGCCACTGCTGAAATCTTTAAAGTTTCTGTGACCCTCAAAGTATAAAAAAAGATCTGTCTATGTAACTTTAGAAGTCTTAAAAATTTCTTGTTTATGTGACTATCCAAAATCTAAAAAGTTTCTTATATGGGTGATTGTTGAAACCTTTAAATCTGTTACAGTTAAAGTTTTTGTCTACATAACTGAAAGTTTTAAAAATGTCTTGTTTATGTGATTCATAAAAATCTAGAAAGTTTGGTATACAGGTGATTGTTGAATCTTTTAAATCTGTGAGTAACTGTTAAAGTTTAGGAATTTTTTTGTCTATGCGATTGCAATTTTATGTCTATTTAATAGTTTTTAAAAATATAAGTACGGATCAAATAATGCATGGTTTCTATCACAGCTATGAGCAATTACAGCAAATTATTAACACGTGTGTCCTAAGAGTAATATTGTGTAAAAACATTGATATTTATGAAATTTATAAAACATGAAAGGTTATTCATCAGTGTGGCTGATATTTAAAAAACTTGGATGAAAATGGATATTTTAAACTTGAAAGTGAATTCAGTTTATGATCTATTTTTTTCGAGTCAATAAAGTAGTGCTCAAATTTTTTTAAAATGATTAATTCGGTAATTGTCTTAAAGTTGCCTCCTCTCCGATTTTGAGTAAATTTGGTATACGGGGTTTTTTGGAGCGCTGATTACCATTCTGAAACAAATATTTTTTCGGCATCGTTTCATTTTCAAAATATTCATTATCAAAGTTGAAAATAAAAGTAACCTCATTTTCAGTATATTCACCCTTCTTTTTGTACACAATGCTTGATTTTTACACTAAAGTGGTACACAAATTTTTTATACCTTTTAAAATCTTGTGTTTTATTATTTTACACCTTTTTTTTCATTAAATTGCAAACTTTCAAGTTCAAAGGCAGCGGTCATAATATGTTTTAAAAAAATCCCTTGTGTATACATGGTTGCGGCTACGTTGCGGCTTGTTAAAGTGGAGTTTGCAATTAAATGGAAAAAGGTGTAAAAAAAAGCATAAAAACAAGTTTTTAAAAGGTGTTTGTGAAATATTGTGTGCCAATTTAGTGTCAAAATCAAGAATTCTGTGCAAAAAGAAGGAGGAATAGTGTAAATAAAGTTAATTTAATTTTTAACTTTGATAATGAACGAAATCGAAAACGAAAACGAAACGTTGTCGAAAAAATATTTTTTTTTCAGATTCGTAATTAGCGCCCCAAAAAAACCCTTATACCAAATTTGGTCAAAATCAGAGAGGAAACAACTTTCGAGACAATTACCATTTCTTCTTAACTTAAAAGTTAATTTAGACAATTCAGGTAATTTTTTAAAATTTCTTACTTTTGGTTTTATTGGTTAACGGATGAAAAAACATTCTTACTTAAAAAAATCATTTTTGTTTCAGCCCAGAAATGTATAGACCATTCTTTTATTACTCCTAACGCTCTCCGTCTCTCTCTCAACAATCAATTTTCGACGGGTAATCAAATTAATCAACGAAGGTGAAAATCAAATATCAAATGAACCCCCCGATATACCAGCGAATCAAATGCTAAAGGAGTATGATTTTATCGTGGTAGGCGCTGGAACTGCCGGGTGCGTTGTTGCCAATAGACTGTCGGAGAATCCAGACTGGAATGTGTTACTAATAGAGGCGGTAAGATGGAACATAAAAAATGGGGTTATTTGCTAAGCAAAATCATAAAAATGAAATTGGTGAAAATTATTTTGTCCCATATTTAATTTCCCAACATATTTTAGGAAGACCAGAAAATTTTCTTATGGACTTTCCCATCCTAGCCAATTATCTTCAGTTCACGGAAAGCAATTGGCGGTATAAAACAGAGCCCAATGGAAGATCCTGCCTTGGATTTGATGGACAGAGATGCAACTGGCCTAGAGGCAAAGTAGTAGGTAAGAAAAATAATAATAATAACAAATTTAAAAGTAAAAATCCAACAAGAATAAAATTAAAGAAAAAAACGTTAAAAATGCAAAAAAAAATAAAATTAATAAACACGCAAAAATAAAAATACAGGTTATAAATATAAAAGAAATCAAAATTTAGGAAATGTACTTTTTATTTTTAAGGTGGATCCAGCGTACTTAATTATATGATCTACACCAGGGGTAACAGAAGGGACTACGATCATTGGGCAGAAATGGGAAATTCTGGTTGGTCCTTTAAAGATATTCTACCGTATTGGAGGTAATTATAACAAAAATATTTTTAAAATACATACATCCATTTTTTGTAATTTTGATAAAAAAATTGAAAAAGGTGTATTGACTATTTAAGTTCAGCTCAGTGTATGTTAACAAAAAAAAACTTAACACTGCATATTCAAAAAATTTACAAAAGCTTAAAGCCCAAGTACAAAGACATCCTGGATGCCTTAGGTAAAGTAAGAAGCAATTTATTAACACGCTACTTAAAGATCTTTACCTTTGGTGAAAAATCAAAGATATGTGCAACCATCGGTCTACAGTCTAAAACACTGTAGATGTTAAGGACTAAGTTTGAGGTTTACGGCTCATCGAGATAAAAAAAACAGTTAATTTAGACAATTTCCCTAGTAAATTTAAAAACGTAAACTAAGTAGATGTGAATTAATAATAAGCGGAGGCGTATACTTGGGGGAAGGGGGCAGGGGGTGCCCAGGCCTCCAATTTTCTTTTGTACGGAAGACATTAAGTTTTAGTACCACGAGAAGTTTTCTTTATTAACACCAGTAGTATCTATAAGGGTAGGTCCTCTCATTTTTTAAAACAATTTAAATAATTTTGGGTAATAACTTATTTTTTTTCTTATATAATATCAATTTATTTTGTCTTAATAAGTGCCTTTGATATTTAGAGGTTTAAAAAAGAAGGAAAATCTCTGCATAGAGTGTCTTCTACAGTCTAAATACTTTAGAGTAAAAAAAGCCGACAGAGTGGGAAATTCGAGGCTTATTCAGATGAACTGCAAAGAAATACATAAAAGTGGCACTTCCTGTTGTCCTAGTAAGAGGTGATGGGGAAGGTTAATTTGAAACAAACATATCTTTTTCGTAGCATTACACTGCACATTTTTTTGCTGATCAATGTATCTATTAATACTAAAAAAGAATAAATTATCTCCTTAAAATAAATGGTTATTGTGTCAGTGCTATTTTTGTATATGAATAAATTATAAATTGTTAAATAATATTTTAGATAATTCATTCATTAATTCCAAAGCTTTGACCTTAGGCTCATCTACATATTAGGAAAAAATAGCTTCTTTATAGTTAATCATCACATTTAGGTAGGAAGATTATGGGAAAACCTTGATTATCGAAAATATTCTGCATAAATTAGATATCCGGAAAAAAGCATGTGAGTTAATTTTAAGTTTAAGGTTAAATAAATGTTTTTGCGGAACTGAAAATATCAACCTAATGGTATAATATATGGTATAACAAACTAAAAGGTAATATTTAAAACTATAATCAATTTCTGTTTTTAATTTAAATTCCATGAAGTCGATATCATGCTTGTTCTTAATGCAAAGTCACACAAGGTAATCCATCAATGTACCTTAAAATTTGCATCCACACAAAGTACTTATACTTTAACAATTTTTAATTTTTTTTAGGAAAATAGAAAATTTTACTGTTCCAGTACCGCATGACCCTAGGTACCACGGAACTGGCGGTTACCTAGATGTTAGTTACGCCCCCTACCGTACAAAAATAGCCGACGCTATTGTAAACTCTAGTTTACAGTTTGGTTTTCCATATGTCGATTATAACGGACCAACACAGGTAACTTACACAAATATTACAAATATAAGGGTTACTTTTCGTACTGTAAGGTATCAATAATCCCAGATAATAATTTATATATTATCATACGATTTAAAGCTGTAAGTATTAAGCCCCGTTTACACCAAAGTCTTTCACTAAGTTTTCCACAAGTTGCGACAATTTGTTGCTTTTTCTACAAAATACAGCAACTTCCACTTGTGAAGAGACAAATATTCCACTAAATTTTGGTTTCCCGCGTGTTTACACCAAAATTGACAACTAAAAGTTGATAAAAGATTGTTTGTAGAGAACTAAAAGTTGTCAACTCAAAGTTGCTCTTCCTAAATTGAAGCAACAAGTTGAAGATTTTTGTAGAAAACTAAAAGTTGCTCTTCTCAAATTTAGAGCAACAAGTGGAAAACTTATTGACAAAGAAATGGCGCGAAAGGTTTTCTAGTTTTCTAAAAGTTGCTGGCGCAAAGCGAGCAGCAACAAGTTTCCACTTTTAGTTGTCAACTTTCTTTGATCTTTACCAACACTCCGCGGGAAACCAAAATTTAGTGGAAGATTTGTCTCTCCACAAGTGGAAGACAGAAAAAGTGAATTTTGTAGAAAAAGCAACAAATTGCCGCAACTTGTGGAAAACTTAGTGAAAGACTTAGACGTGGCTTAAAGATTAAAGAAAGTTGACAATTAAAAGTGAAAGATTTGTTGCTGCACGCTTTGCGCAAGAAACTTGTAAAAAATTAGTGGAGAACTGAAGCACTACTGCCTAAACCTTTGGCGTCAATTCTTTGGCAACAAGTTTTCCACTTGTTCCTCTAAATTTGAGAAGAGCAACTTTCAGTTTTCTACAAAAAATCTTCCACTTGGTGCTCTAATTTAAGAAGAGCAACTTTTTGTTGACAACTTTTAGTTGTCAACTTTGGTGTAAACGCGCCTTTAGTATCGCATTTTTTCTTGAAAGGGGACACAAAGTCAAAAATCCCTATTTTTTATTAGGAAATAGGCTTCACAAGTTTTTTCTAATTATCACTATTAAGTAAGTAAATTCTAAAAATCAGCTACCAACTGAATTATGCGAAAAAACACAAGTTTCGTATTTTCTTACAAAAGTCACATAACTAAAAAAACATATTAAAAAATCAAAGGAAGTGACTAAAATTCGGCCTTTTTCGCCCATCATATTCTTAAAAAATCAAAGTTTTAATTTGGGCAATTTTATTATATTTATAATAAGTCCAAGTATCTTTATTTACATCTACAATAAAAAACCTTAAAACTACTAGGTATATTTTCCTTTGGCTCTACTAAACTGTAAAATTCCTTTTTTTAATTGTCTCACTTTTAACCAGAGTGTTCAAGTGTGACATTAGTATTATTGTGTTAATTTAACGGCACTAAAAAAATAGTGGTTATAAAATGTTTTTACCTGATTGGATTTGGGTCATTACTTTACTTCTGTATGACGTTTGACCGTTTATTAATTTAAGTTAACCGTTTTTTTTGTAGGTTGGAGTTTCATATCTTCAGCTCACTTTGAAAGAAGGCGTAAGAGAAAGTTCTAGTAGAGCCTATTTACATCCCGCTAGAAATAGACCAAACTTACACGTATCCAAATACACCATGGTAAAAAGGATTGTTATAGGTACGTAGAACCATGATCTCGGGTTCTTCTTTTTAAGATATTTCGGATTACGTATTAGTAGAGCAATCAGCTAAGATTTCCAAATTTTAGATATTAATAATTTGCCTACAAAGACTTAAAGTTTCCGAAATTTTTGTACTTCATAAACGCCATAAGTTCCAAGTTCAAACTACAATAAATGCAGCATTTTTGTTTTTACAAATTTGTTCTTTAAATACATATTTTTATTATTTGTCTAGATCCAATCTCGAAAGAAGTCAAAGGAGTTGAAATGGTTAAAAACGGACGCGTTCAGACAGTTCGAGTCAAAAAAGAAGTTATTTCCTCTGCCGGAGCTATTAACTCACCACAACTGCTTATGCTGAGTGGAATTGGGCCCAAAAAACATCTTCAACAAGTCGGTAAGTTTCCGATGGAATTTGTATTTACCTGAAAGAAAAAAAAATAGTTACGTGTCGCAGAAACAACAAAATAGTATATTTAAGTATAAGTAGATAGTAATGTTTAAAACACGCACGATTTTTCGAACACGACGACGTAGCCGGAGTTCTCAAACAGAACAAGCAAAATTCGAGGTTAAAGGTTGGCAATGTCATCTTGGACTACCATTTCCCGTGTTTTTAAAAAATATGCATGGTAACCTTTAAAAACACGCGAGTTTATAAAGTTGGATTAAACACGCTCAGGCGTATTTAAGTAAGCAAAATAGGTTATCAATAAAAAAAAGTTAAACTAAAAATAATATCAGGCCATTTTTATGTCGTTTACAAAAACCCTAACCATTTTAGCTGGAAAGATATTATTATTTTATTTGGGTTTAAAAAAATTTTATACACAATTTTTTTT
>JAHBCN010007519.1:12500-43066 GCA_019359885.1 Listronotus oregonensis | reverse complement strand
CTGCTGAGGCTAAGAATGTAATGTGTTTGTGCCAGTTATGATATTCTTAAAGGTCACACCTACAAAATTAAATAAATCTTTGTTTTGCAAACCTTGTCCGCTTATATGTAACGGATAAGTATTGGCAGACTTTTTTTGCCACAGCGAACATGACTGTATTGTGAAGGCTTTAAACTGAATGAGATTTTTAAACAAAAATATAACATCGAAGGCAGATATGTCTATAACAAAAATTTGTTGTTGTGTCTAGGGTTCCAAATAAAAGCAGCGAAATTTAAGTTACTCAAAATAAAACAGCTATAAAGAGAGATAATTGGCTTGATATTTCTAAATAACTTTGATTTTCTAATTACATAATCGAGCATTGTTAGAGCAGAACTTACAACGGCATCAATATTTAAGTTAAAAATAAGCTTAGAATCAAAAAATGACCCCAAACCACCACCCATCCACCTTTTTTAATGGAACATTTTTTTTTAATAATAAACATGATTAAACTGATTTTGATTACGAAAAATTATTATTAATGTGCATGTATCCAAATTAAAAAAAATGACTGTTATCATCACAATATTTACCCAAGCGATTTAAATCGCCTTGTAATTTACTGCAGTCGCTTAGATTTGAAATAAAAGAATATCTTTAAAATCATCTGCTTAAAGTAAGTAGTCTTAGTGCAGTGCTAAAAACAAGATTCAATATTATTAAGGTTAATGATGAAAAATAACGGTTTCAAGTGTGACCATTGAGGTACACCGGAAATAGTAATAAATGATTTTGAACAGAAACTTTGGCAATGACATACTGTGACCAATGTTGAATATGATAATCTACTCATATAGGGTTTTCATTCACACCAACCTCCAAAATTTTTAAATGATAGTCTAAGAATTGAATTTAGGATGAGCCTCAAATTATTTTTTTTTAATATTAGTATGTAAACAAATTTGGTTTGCCTAAAACATTAGTCAAGATTATGATCAATTTAAAGATTTTTTTTGAAATTTTTTTTAATACTCTCTGTACAAAATTTTTATATATATATATATATATATATATATATATATATATATATATATATATATATATATATATATATATATATATATATATATATATATATATATATATATTTAAATTTAAATTTAGGAAATTAGGATTTATGATTTTGTGAACTCTTTAAAATTGAAAAAAATGATAAGGGACGCAGAAAAAATAAACATAACTTTATTTACATAACTTTATTTAAAATATTATTTTTTAAAACAAAAAAAAAAGGCCCTAGATTTACCAAACTTTATTATGTTTACTAAATAAAAATATGTCTTAAAACAAATGTGCCAAAGGGTAAACACAAACGCAATATTTCTAGATTCACGTTTATCTGCTGGAAAAAAAAACCATATTCTGTGCCTGGGAAAGCAAAATAACCCTCTTAGCTCCCACGTGTTTCCAGGAAAACTACTCGGAAATTCAGAGATATTACTTCCTTAACACTTCATAATAAATTTTAAACTTAAACTACGATATCAGAGTGAGTAATCCCAGCTAAATTACATAATTAATTAAATAAACAATTTAGCCTTTTTTGTTGACAATTTTAAGTTGTTTTCTATCAAATAAGGATGATTTTGGGTCGTTTTTATTTATTATACAAAGTATTCCGAAAATGAGTGTACAACATTTCGTCGCTTCAGAATAATGTTAAAAAAACTTAAATTTTTTTAATTTTTGATATACTGACACTTGGAAAAAATTAAATACTAATTGTGACCTTCCTATAAAGTTGTCTTGGTATAATAACTTTCCTTAAGTTTAGAATAATACCCAAGATGATATTAGATATCTGTAAAATAAACTTGACAAATTTTATCCCCCAAAGAGTTAACAAAAACATTTAGAAATGTTTTTTTTTTGTATTACACCGAAACTTTAAGAAACCATTTTAAGTTGTTTTTATTTTGAAGTTGCTCAAATGTTTTGTACTGTAAATAAAGTAAATAAAATAATGGTTAAAAAAAATAAAAAAAACTAAATAAATATGTATAACGAAAAACCAAAAATAACCTACAAGAAAAAAAAATACATTAATAACGCACATACCAAATGAACACCATTAGTCGATAATATCTAGATAATCATTATTTTTAGCAATAAGACATTTGTTTTTAAAATTAAGAATCTACAGAAGATTATTTATAGTTATTTTTCAGAACTATGGAAAAAAAATGTATATACAAATTTATTGGCAATAAAGTCTATATATATTTTTTAATAACCCCAAGTCTAAAATATTTATGGTGATGTTAATTAATTTTTTCTTTAAAAAAATCGTATTTTTTATAAAACTATAACATATTAACATACCTAATTTTTAAATTTCCTCCAAAATTTTGTTAAAATACTAATACAACTTACACAAAGAAAATGTTAAATTAAAAACAAAAGGTTTTTTGGTAATCTTAAAGAAAAAACGAAGACTTCTACTTTCCATCCTTCCGAAATATTCCCCACACTAAAAAGAACCCTATAACTTTAATTCACAAACCGTGGTTTTCTAAATCCAGCGACAAAACCAGACTTTTAAAAATTCAAGCCCACAAAATGTTTCTTTAAAACCCCAGTCCCGAAAATCGACAGGCTAGCATCGAAGCGAGAAATCAGTATAATCAGACCATCTCAGAAGCAAAAGATCGTTTTAACAATCAAATAAAAAATAAAGTTCTTTCTTGCTCAAATGACAGTAAAGCTTTCTGGTCCTTTGCCAAAAATATTAGTCAGAACTTTTGCACAAATTCTTTTCCACCCCTAATCTCTGAAGATGGAATTGTCTCTACCTCCAAAGGAAAACCCGAACTATTTTCCAAACAATTTGCTGCCAATTCTACGCTTGATACTCCCATTAATCTTCCGTTTCCAACAGTTGTCCCTGTTTCTCATAAAATGTCCGATATAATTTTTAAGGTCAAACAGATCAAGCGTATTCTTTCTTCTTCTAATACTAAAAAATCTTCTGGGCTGGATGGCATACCAGCAATCGTTTTAAAAAAATGTGCTCCCGAGCTTGCACCCATCTTAACTCGCCTTTTTCGATTCTCCTACGACACGGGCATTTTCCAGAAGAGTTGGAACGCTGCACGTGTGCAACCTGTCCCCAAAAAAGGATCCAAAAGTCTCCCTTCTAACTATAGACCTATATCTCTTCTTTCAGTTGTTTGAAAAGTAGTGGAAAAATTCATTAATTCTCAAATCTTAAAGTATCTGGAAAAACATAAGATGTTACATGATAGACAATATGGATTGCATCACAGTAGATCCACAGCTGATCTTCTTTCCTTTGTCTCACACAACTGGAGTAAGTCCCTTTAGTTTCTTGGTGAATCCCAGATTGTTGCTTTTGACATATCCAAAGCTTTTGATCAGGTTTGGCATGCTGGGCTTCTTAAAAAACTTCCTTTTTACGGTATTTCACCTAAGCTTTGCTCTTGGCTTTCCAGTTTTCTTTCTAATCGACGAATATCAGTTAGTGTAGATAGTCATTTCTCCAGCTTCTACCAAATTAATGCTGGGGTGCCCCAGGGCTCAGTGCTGGCACCCACTCTGTTTCTTCTACACATTAACGATCTGTTCTCTTCCACAATCAATCCCATTCATAGTTTTGCTGACGATAGTACCCTCCACTCTTTCTCAAGCCACCGTGTAATTCTGATTTCGAAAACAAGCGCAGGTCAATGCAGATATCTCTTTCACAAGACCTCAAACACATCATTGGTTCCCTGTTCGGCCCCAAAAAAGTCCCTTGCAAATTTTCTCATCCCTTACATATGAGCGGCCAAAATCTGCAGAACAAAGAGTCGTTTAATCTTGTCGGCGTTACTTTTGAGAATAATCTCAACTGGCATAAACACATTTCATCCATAGCTTCGGCAGCTTCAAAAAAGAGTGAATTTCTCTTCCGAGCCAGAAAATATTTCTCTTCTTCCAATCTGTACACTCTGTATGTATCCCAAATCAGATCCTCTTTAGAATATTGTTCTCATGTCTGGGGAATGGCGTCCCCTACAACACTTAGCATTCTGGACTCCATTCAAAGAAGAGCCGTTCGTCTTATTATTGGTCCAACGCTCACAGAAAGGCTTCCTCTTCTTGCCCACCGTCGAGCTGAACAGTTCCTAAAAAAACTTTTCCGATTTTTAGATATTTTGAAATCTAGATTTTTACAAGTGTATATTATAAAACCATTTAAAGCAGAAGCAATCTAGAAGATTTATAAACAATCGAAATGGCAGCGAGTAGTACGGCGACAACAGGTATATTCTCTTATCATTTTATCGGGCTCCTTTGGAACTATTATACGAAAGTATTACTTTTGGTTTTACGTAGATTATCTTCTATTTCGTATATAGTTTCAGTTTCACTGACATAATCGGAATCACGGTCTTCAACATCACTCACTACATCCTCGTCCCTACATTCACCTATATAAGATATTAGTTCTTGAAGGTCTTTTTAAGTTAGTACTTAACGACTTTATTTTGCTATTTTAAATTGTTTCTTATACTAATAGTCTAAACATTTTTTTCATGATTTATTTCTAAAAGAACTTTTCTTATTCAATAAATAAAATTTGTCGAATTTTAATTGTCCCAAGTAACTTTGGGCAATGGATTTGTAAGCAATGATGGTCTTTTAGTCCTTGTTTGTTAATATATCGATAAATTAGTCAAACTATAAAAAAGCATACCCAAAAAACTATACCCAGCCCTAAAGGGTTAAAATAAAATTGAAATGGTGTTTCAATAATTATGTCAAAAAAACTTGATTCCATTGGAACTCTTTGGAAGCCAATATTTAAGAGGAGGAGACCTATACGAGAAAAGTTTATATAAACTTGTAGGACTCTTTAAACGTGTTTTTTTCATATTCAGGAGAGTTCCCATATTTTCTCGTATACCCCGTATAACGGGCAACCATAGCCCGATTTCTTATTTACACTAAAAATAGTATGTTGCTTTATTACGACATAAAAGGAAACTGCAATGCAAAATTCAATTATCGTAGTTTTGCGGTGGATAAAAAGCAAAGTTGATATCACGTACATTCGCTATAAAGCCTCGGTTTTGTTTTATTTGGCTTATAAACTATATTGCCGTTTTTGTTCAACGCCACCACGTCGACGTTTGATCGATGCGACTCGCCTCGAGGTATTTTCCCTGTCACACGGAAGGCCAGGTGACAAAATATTATACAAATTCTAAAATTTTCAAAGCAGATCGATAAATATATAAAGTAAATTTAAGAAGGCTCAGAGAATATAGTGGGAGTCTTCGACTTAAAATAAAGCATCAATAAATCAACAAGATCTTTTCTATAAAGGAAATATACAGTCCCAAAGAGTATAGTGAGATAAGCATGGCTCATATGCCCCTCCGAAAAGTTAGGTTAATATTTTAACCCTAAAATCCCCTTCTTAAAAGAAACATTTCTCCATGTTATCACACCTCTGCACGCGTTAGTTTTTTTAATAAAATAATTAATTGATTTTTGAAAAAATATTTTTTCTTATGACATTTTTTTGCAAACGTTAGATACGCCAAAGAAGTATTAAACAAAACACTTTTAAGTCTTTACAGTGATTTATATATTGAAATATCGCAAATTACAAATTTTCAAACATTAAAATGTCACGTATTTTTAGAGACACTATCACGATTTTTTTATAAATGCCCCTTACTATGCTCAACAACATATATTTTTCTTAAAATTTTTTCCAGGGTAGAACAGTGTTATAAAATAGTATTATTATCCATATACGGCAGGGGGAGTGGGAAATATAAGAGGAAAACACAAGTAGGTGCTTTAAGAAAAAAATGCTTTCTGTTAAATTTCTTTTATTCGATTTTTTTTTTCGAGCTTTTGTACTAATATTCTAATTTTTTTGAATAGTAATAATATTATTAATCGTATTACTGCTTAGCTACTCCAATATAAGTATGACAGCTCAAAAAAAAAAAAAATCGAAGAAAAGAAATTTTCAGATCAGCATTTTTTTCTTAGAGGACCTACTTTGCTTTCCCCTTGCTCTCTTCCCACTTTCCCTGCCGTATATGGATAATAATATTATTTTTTTTAACACTGGTCTACCCCAGAAATAAAAATTGAAAAAAAAATATGTTATAGAGCATGGTACGGGTAATTTTTTTAAAATCTTCTTTTAAAAGACGTGACAGGTAAATTTTTAAAACTTTTTAATTTGCGATATTTTAATATATAAATCACTGCAAAAACTCTTTTGCGTATTTTACGTTTGCAAAAAAGAGCACAGAAAAATTTTATGTCATAAAAAAGTTTTTTTTTCCAAAATCAGTAAATTATTTTATTGAAAAACTATTGCGTGCAGAGGTGTAAAAACTTAGAGATTTTTTTTTAAGAAGGTTATCTAATGGTAAACATATCAACCTAACTTTCCCAGGGGGCATCTGATTCATGCTTATCCCGCTAAACTCTTTAAAACGAAAATTTTTTTTTTTTAAAAATTTTTTTTTAAATTTTTTAAAAAAAATTTTATTTTTAAAATTTTTTTTTAAATTTTTACGTGCACAAATTTGAAATAAGGGGTTTTTAACCCTTCAAACTTTGGGCATTTAAAATGTCGATGCATAAAAAAAATCTAAAATTTTTTTGGCCCATCCTGTATTTTTAAAAAGCCATTGCAAAAAAAAAAAAATAATTGAAAAAACAATAAAAAAATCACTGACTTTTTTTGCAATTTTATATGTTTTTTAAATTAGGTAACTAAAAATACAATTCTTTGGTGTCCTGATATTTTTTCATATTTTGCGTTGTTTTCGAAAAAAAAATTGAAACCAATAGATGTCTGTAGCTTATAAAAATAAAAAATTAATTGGCAACTAAAGTTAACTATTAATGGGGCCCAGAGACTTAAAATAAATTGGTTTAATTTTTTTTAGAAAACTAAGCAAGTTAGGAAAAAATATCAGAAAACAAGAAGCATTTTAGTTTAAATTAAATATATAACATGCACACAGTCAATGATACATATTTTTCATTTTTTTCTTATAATTTCCCTGGGAGGCCCTGGACATAAAAATTTAAATTTAATTACTGTTTTTTTTTGTCTAAAAAACTTGTTAAGAAAAGGCTTATTATGTTTTTTGAATACTTTGAAGATAATTAGAAAAAGATTTATTACAGAACCATTATTGTCTTTTTCTTATAATATTATATAATTTATACTTCAAATCCAAAATTTCTAAAATTTTTGACTCATCGCCCCGCTTTTAGAGCGGGCTTTTGTGGGTTAGGAATCAATTCAGTGGCATTTTAGAAAATAAATGAAAAAATTTTCGTCAAAACATGAAAATTTTTTTTACATGCAAAAGTTATTTTCTCACATTTTCATCATTATGGTTTTAAATTCAAATTTAATGAAAAATGAATTTTCCCTTAGTTTGCACACCCCCCAAATTTGAGTCATAGAACACAAATTTGATTTTTTTTTGGCGATTTTTCAACGTTTTCAAAAAATACATTTTTACTTTCATTTTACCTTCTCTGATTTTTTTTTTGCTACATGAAAAAAATAATAAAATTTTAGTCTTAACATAAATTAAAAAGATGTAAAAGCAGAACGATAACCCAATCCAAGTTGGCGACTTCCCCATTTCCGATCTTGCAATTTCAATATTAAATACGATATTCACACGCATTGCTTCATAAAAAATACCCACTACATAAGGAACAAAAAGCTCTGAGATCATCAGCTTTTTAGAATCAATAACTACTTCGGGTCTTTCGTGTTCCATATTTAGGATTTCCATATCGAAATATTTTTGATCACATTGCGCCCGGGGGGGTTGGGTTCATACCTTATAAAAATGTCATAAAGAAAAACTATTACAACCTGGTAACAGGTCAACATTTAGAAATTTGGGTTAATTCGGACGTAAACGTTTTACTACTTTTTATTGGGAAATTAAGGTTTTTCCTTACTTTTTAAGTGTTTTTTTAATATTAACATAGTATGAGTTTTTAAATATGTTTCTTGCAAATGACAAATTTAAAGGAATATGTCCTAAAAAAGAAATTAAAGAATTCAAAATTATTATTTTTTAAAAACTATAAAGGCAGCAAAAACGGCTTCTGATTCATGTTTAACAATCGAAAACAAAAAATATGCAAAAATAACGAAAAAATCGCATTTTCCAGTATCGAATAATTATAATATTGATTTTTGCCTTTTAAACTCTTTAAACCGTACGCGAAAAAAATTTCGTTAAAGTTGCACATATCTCTGCGCATCCACGTGGTTGGGTTCTTTTGGTTTTTTTTCGATCCCCGGTAACATTTTTAACCATTATTCGTTCTCTTTTAAAGTTAACTGATTTTTTTGGATAACTAGTTAAAGGTTGGTTAATATTCATAGTTTACAGAATTAAAGCCCAACAACCTAAATCTTTATATACAATTATATACACTAAATAAGATAAACTATTATAAAAATTTGCAAAAAAAAATATCCTTTTACTACAAAATTTTTAAAAAATTTAAAAATAAAAGAAAATCCTGTATAACATAAATTTAAACTTATAAAATCTCCATAATCAATAATAACTTAATAAAATCATCAAGCACGAAAACCTGTGGTGCTTCCCAAATCTCTTCAAGTTGTAAACTAAGGAATATTGTTGCCACTTTTATTGTCTTCTCGATAACAATGTTTTTAAACATATTGGCGTCCTTTCAAAGTGCGATCGCTCTGTTTATTATCTTGCGAATTAAAAAAACGTGGCGATGAAACTTGGCCGGGTTTACTTTTTTATTTGAGCGGAAAAGTATATCATAGGCTTAAAAATCATTTACTAGTGTTAGATTTTTATTCAGCCGCTTCGTCGGTTGGGTGGCCGGTATTAAATGAGTCACTGACAGAAATTTTGGACTTTAGGTATAGTATTATTTTTTGTTAAAATTAAACTTTTATTTTATTCTGCTTTATCGAAGGGATGTATAATGTTATTTGACAACGCAATAATATTATTTTAATTATTATTATTCATAAAGATCCGACATGACGCATTCCACGGCTCCGGCCCCACAGGGTTTCATGCGGAAGGCCATCCGTATCGAAGTCCACTCATTGCGTCAGTGATCCTCGACCAAATTCATTTGCTTTTAAATGAAGGGACCGGGGCAACTTTTTGCATTTTATCACCAGTTGTTCCCGGGGGAATGTTGACTGCGGAAATACATCAGCTCCCCCAACACATCCTTCATGCCCCCAAAAATGCCATAATCCGAAACCAGTGCACTTACTCGGATAGAGCCTCCAGTTCGCCAAAAAGATCCTCGTTTCTCTCGTTCTTTTATATCGATATTGTTTTCGCGGAAGACTCATGACATACATAAAATTTATTCGTTTTATCAAGAAGAACGGTATCAGGTTTATTGGCGCGAATTTGATACGTAGTTGGAAATGCATAATTCCAAAATATGTGACAGTTGTCATTTTCCACTACTGGCCCATTATGACCGGGAGCAAATGACAGAATTGCTGTTTCATCGATGCCGTAGTAATGTCTGGGGTGATAGTAACGTACCCAAAGCGCATCATTATGTCGGTGGATGTAACCATTGACCCATGCCCTGGGGGCTGACAATAAGCGCATGGGGGTTTTCCCGGGTTGCTGTCGACGCAAAAAGTAGTATCAGGGTTTTGGGAAATCGACGTATACCAATATGTTTTATCCATCCTTCCATGCTAGTAGGAAACCCTCGGTCTCAGACTTAAGCTCAGCAGATAGATTATAATAATAATAACTAATTAATATTATTATTTATTTAAAAAATTAGTGTTAGAATAAAAAAAAGAATTTTTCCATTTTTGTAAATAAGTATTAAAAACCCGGGTTAAGGGAAAATCAAAAAAAGATTTTTAAATGTTCTTTTTGAATTAAACAAATCATATTTTCAAGGTTCATTTTCTTTGTTGCTTTTTAGCAACAACTTTAAACCCACAGTTCATTAATATAAAATTAAAAATTTATTACTAAGTTTTTTAAAATGTATTAAGGAAGTATTATCTCAGGATTTTCTGCGCTACAAAGAGGGTTTTTCAGGAAACGTGTGAGAGTTAAGAGGATTATTCTTCTTTGGGCCAGACAATATGGCTTTTTTCCCCAAAGAAAAAAGGGGATTTGTGGTTAAAATCAGCTACCTGGTTTTTCTTTTAGAAAGCAGGGATAATATGGATAGGCTATACCGAAAAAAGTTTACAATTTTCACTTTTTATAAAAAAGAAAACTAAAAAAAAACTTTCTATTGAATCTTTTTTTTTGTTTATGGCAAATCTTCATTTAAATGGATATATATATATATATATATATATATATATATATATATATATATATATATATATATATATATATATATATATATATATATATATATATATATATATATATATATATATATATATATATATATATATATATATATATATATATATATATATATATATATATATATATATATATATATATATATATATATTTATATTTAATTTATAATAATTTTTTTTGCCCTGCTATTGAAAAAACTTTTTCTTACCTCTTCAGCTGCCAAACTGTTATCTGTAGCAATATCTATCAAAAGAATATACTTCCTGTTAATTTATATGAAACAATATACAATAATATAGATTTTTTTTATGATGAGGAAAAACAAAATTATTATTTTTTTATAATTAAAAATACCGTTTCACCAATATTATTTATTCATATTAGATCTTTCTCTGAGAACAAAACCAAAATAGATCATGACGTTACAACTGCTTATTTACGCGAAATAAGACAGTTTACAAAATTTCTTTCTGACAGTTTTTATTTTAAAACGCTTTAATCTGCTGGAAAACTACTGTATTTTCTGTCCCCTAAAGTAAACTAAGCCGCTTTACGCACGTATGCTGCCCAAAAAACCTTTTCCGTAGGACGAAATATACGGAGATAATACTTTTCTAACACATTTTTAAAAATTTCGCAATACGGTTTTAGCGTAAGTCGGGATTAGGATTGTTAACAGAAAGTGTGTACTCACTTTATAAAAGAAACAAGTTGTCTGTGGGCTATGTAGATGTTTTTTTGTTTTTTAAGTTGCGGTGGCTGTGACGTTTATATTTTAAATAAAACTTTGTTATATCATGTTATTTATTTTTGTTTATTTGGGGGGGTTAAATTTTGACCATTTTTTTATTTTTAAAATTTGGGTTTTTTGGGGACCGGAGGGAATTTTAAAAAATTTTTGTACATTATTAGGGACCAAAAGCAATTTTTATCATTGCACCGAAACTCCCCCCCTAAAATGGTAGCTGCTAGAGTTGGGTAGCTAATTTGTGTCTTGCTAATTTAAAAAATTTGTGGTTGCTACATTCTATATATAAATAGTAAATAATACTAAAATTACACTTTTTCTCTATATCTATAAGATAAAATTAAAATGCAAAGTAAGCCAAAAATTATATTCCCAAATCCCAAATAATATTTTTTACAGTGTATTTTTATACAGAGGGATCCTAAAGAACAGAAAGGGAAAAAATTTCGTTGCACCTATTTTAAGTGCAAAAGGGGGATTTAGGAGGGGGAAAATTTTAGTTACCATAAAATCAGCCGAAACTCGTTACTTGGGGATTTTGGAATGCCCAAAATTTAAGAAATGAAATCACAATTAAAAAAAAAATTCTATTTAAATATTGTTCTTTTTATTAATAATAAATTATCCATCATACAGTTCAATTTTAACTTAAATACTAAACATCTTCCATGACCTAGGGGGCCGGTCCGAGGAAATTTTAAGCAATAGCTCTTGTTCCCGTGAAACAGACTGTGGCACAAGGTGAGGGACCGACAAAAATGGGGGTTTAACTGCTCACATGCATGCAAACATTGCGACGGCAATTTCTTACCAAAAAAGCACTCCCAAACCCGGCCAAGGATAGTAACGAGGAAAAGATAAAGAGGGGGAAAAAAAGGGTTTTAAGGAGATATAGTATTTAGGGGTTTAAAAATTTAATTTTTGATGGATAATTTTTTTAAAAATTTTTAAATTTTTCATTTAAATAAGTATTATTTTTATTTAATTTTTTCTTTCTTAGTTACTTTTCCCGCAGAGCCACCCAGCTCGGGGGAATTCTAATATAAATTCGGCATCCCCAAAAACCCCATGTAACGATTTTCGGCTAATTTTTTTGGTCGCTGCAATTTCCCCCTCAATCACCCCCCCGGGACCACCCAGAGTTACCCTTAAATTGCCCCCAGTAATTTAATGCCAGAATTCAATTCGGCATTCCAAAAACCCATTAGTAACGATTTTCGAGCGATTTTCCGAGTTTCCAGTCTTTCTTATAAAATTTCCAAAAATGACATAGCCACACCATATAGACTCTTTTCTGGGAGTTTTGAACCAATGTAAAAACCGCATAAAGGTATAATTTAATTTTCTGTATTTTATGTATGTTCTGCATATATCTGTATAATGTTTTTTAAAAGATTTTCAATTTCCCCTACTTTTTTACAGTTATTTCGGTTTAAATTTTTTTTATTTCAGTAGTAATATTACATATTACTTATTTGAATCCCCTATTATTATTTTTCATTTAGGTTTAAACAATTGGTTTTCTAATTTACCCTGTATTTTTTTTTTATCTAATAGCACTTTATACTTTAAATAAGTTAATATACACAGTGAATATAAAAACTTTTAGTTTTTTTTTTTATTTAAATAAAGTTAATACTTAGCAAACTATTATTTTTTAAATTAGCAAGAAACAAATTATACCTAGGTCTAGCGGATCACCCTAAAGTTTTGCTGAAATAATAAAAATTACTTCTTACAAGGTTCCTAATAACATATTAAATTGGTTAAATTTCACCGGTCGGCAAAAACCCATTTAAAGTGTGCATGGTTATTTAGGTACACACAAGATGTGTGTACCCTAATTTTTCCTCACGAATTTTGTATTTCTTGAAGTTGCATTTCTTATAGTTTCAAAGATTTCGGTACAACCTACGCATTAAATACAAAAGAAAACGTATTGAAATGCTTATTAGCGACTATGCAAAGCAAGACAAAATAAAACAAACCAAAACTTGAGGTTTTAATAGATAATGAAAAAAAAAAACTTTTAATGTCAAAATCTCTAAAACTATGTTATCTTGCTTACCACTCATTCTTTGGCAACTTTTCCCTAGTAAACAATAACAGCGTTTACGAATATGCGGTTTACAGAGTTGAAATATTTGTAACTCTCGTTTTATCTGCTGAAAAACAACTGTGCTTTCTGTCCCGTAAAGTAAAACAAACCTTTAAACTCCCAAATTTTCAGTAATATCTTTCTCTGGATGCGGAAAATACAGAGTTCCGCCACACATTTTAGAAAACTTTGTCACAGGCATCCCGTTTGGTGCGGGGTTTTAGTGTAATTTATTGGTGATTTAAGCAGTTGTTTTAATGTAATTAAACAAATAATAGAATATAGTTTGCGTTGACCTACTTATGCCAAACTATTTTTGGTAATTGTCTCGGCAACGCCGATTTTGACAAATATTGGTAAACGGGATTTTTTTTGGGCGCTGATCACAAATCTAAAATTAGTTTTAGTCGAAAACGTTTTTGTTTTTGACATTTCCATCTTCTAACTTAAAAATCAAATTAACCCCAAAAACCTCTTGTGAGCTTGGATTCTTTCAAGTCTAGTTTTATCTTTTTAGTATGAGAAGCATTTTTTTTTTACACTTAATTGTAATTTTTTGTGGAAATATACATTACGTTGGAACTGTACAGGGTGTCCCAAATTTGATTCTTATCATTGGGATCACGGAAATTTAAAGAGATACGAGTCGATTAAATAGAGGCAAAGTTGCGTAATTTGATGCTGATTAAAATGTCAATTTGAAATTTTAAAAAATTTAAATTCTTCCGAGGATTTTTTGAAAAAACCAATTATTTGCGATTTAATTTTTTTTCGACTCTATTTAAATAGATATAACAAAATAAATTTTACATTCCCATTGCCCTTTTTCTGTTCTACCACACAGTGTTATTAGATTTACACACTGACGTTTTGTCTTCGAGCTGCCATCATCAACTTTGTTTTTTTAAATACGGCCCTGGATTTTTTATTACATATTAAGAGCTTCTAAGGTCCCAAAACCAATGATGTAACACACTTATTTAAAAAATTCATAATAATGGCAATTTTTATAAGAAATCAAGTGTTACAGAAAGACAGAGAATTCTTAATCAGTATGACAATGTTTTTCGCAAATAAAGATAAAGCATTTTAAAACATCTGCCTATATAAAAATCTTTAAATAGGGAGTCTCACCTAACATGTGACTTTTAACCAAAATATGTTTTACAGGTACAGAAAAACATTTAAATGAAACATTTTTTTTCCAACCCAAAAAACAGTCATAAATTATACTTGCTTTTAATTTTAACAGTTTGATTGCTCGATCTTAAGATTTTTTAATATCTTCTTCTTAAAATAATTCTGAGGGACTATTAAATGGGACATTTTGCTATTACTATTCAGGGTGTCTTACAGAAATGAATTTAAAATTTTAATACTCCGCAAATTTTTTTTATACCGCAAAGAGAAATAATTAAACGGTACTTGTAAAAGTCTCTGTAAAATTACCATAAGATGTCCCATTTATAAGTTGATTAAGGCTGTGTCAAGATTTTTTTTATCTTGGACGGGTCCACGAGCTGATGCGATGCCTAAGTACTAACGTACCGTGGGGTCTTCAGTGTGGTGAGAGGGAGTTTGTTCACGGGACTTAAATTTTTGGAGATTGAGAGGAGAAGGGAAATACTTCTGCGGGCAAGGTTCCATAGTCTTGACACTCTAGAGATGAAGGAACGAAGAAAGCGGGAAGTTCGGAGCCTCTCTAACTGAACGGTAAAAGGATGCATAAAAGTTGCATATGTATAAAATGTGTTTGTGCCAGTTAAGGTTATTCTCAAAAGTAATGCCGACAAGATTAAACGACTCTTTGTTCTGAAGGACTTGGTCGCTCATATGTAAGGGATGAGCATTTGCAGACTTTTTTCGCGACAGCGAACACGACTGTGTTTTCGAGGCATTTAACTGAACAAGATTTTTGGCGTCCCAATCTAAGATGAGTTTGAGGTCTTGTGAAAGAGATATTTCCATTACACGGTGGCTTAAGAAATTGAATACTAGAGTGGAGGGTACTATCGTCAGCAAAACTATGAATGGGATTAATTGTGGAAGAGAGAAGATCGTTAATGTGTAGAAGAAACAGCGAGATTAATTTGTTGTTGAAGAACAACAAGATTCACATTTAAAAACCCTATGACGACCTAGCATCGTAAGTTTTGAAATACAGTTAAAAAAATGTTTCATCAAATGGGGTTTTCCCATTTGATCTCAGAAATAACGTATTTAAATTTAAAGAATATTTACCAAAAACTAATTCGGCTTAGAGTTACAGCACTTAAAAAGAGGCTAAAATT
Source organism: Listronotus oregonensis (assembly GCA_019359885.1). Taxonomy (NCBI): domain Eukaryota; kingdom Metazoa; phylum Arthropoda; class Insecta; order Coleoptera; family Curculionidae; genus Listronotus; species Listronotus oregonensis. The sequence continues at coordinate 27,511 of JAHBCN010007519.1, read as the reverse complement.
ATATTTTGCGGCTCGGGTTCCGTCCAAAATCTTGATTTATTATCTGGATTATGTAGTCTCATTCATCGTAGTTACCATTTGTAAAGTACAAAAACTAAAGATGATCCGGTTCGTAATCCGATAAATAGGAATCGATTCTCTGGATTTGATTCTTTTTCTTAAAAGGAAAATTTCAAATCGTATTGGGGGTTCGATTCCTTCATAGATCACCAAATATTTACCGTCGGCACTCTAGTGCTGTTAAGAAAATATTTTTATAGCGAAAATACCTTCAAAGATATTCTGCATATTTCCAAGAATATTTAATAATTTCTTTTCGTAAATATTCTATTTTAAGTTAAAAGAAAAGTTCCACTTTAAAGGAAACCTTAACTTCCTTTTTCTATATACACAGTCGACTACGGCCTCGTGGCTTTAAAACTTTCAGGAATTCTCTCATATACGCCCTATCATATTTTGTCACCTGGCCTTCCGTGTGTGACGGGGAGAAATTCGCTCGGAAATGCCTGGAAGCGGGCTGGTCCCGCATTGATCAAACGTTGACTTTGTAGCGCTGAATAAAATTTGAAATATGGTTTGTACTTCAAATAATAGAAACCTGGGCTGGGACTCTGTAAAAATATAGGGAAAGACAATGTCAAAGTAGGGATCACATGTTCTTGTTGCATTTAAAGGTAACTCATAAGTTTGTCACTGTTTTGAAAGAGATAGAGAAAAAGGGAAAGTCAAAAAATTTGCTTACAGGATCGGGCCTCTGGCTTGTTGATAAGGAGTATGTGCTAGTTAGTTATATTTACACGAGTTAAAAAAATAACATAATTATTATCTTTATATTTTTGTAATTTACCATCTTACATAATACGACACAAGATGCGGAGAAGTTATTTTATATGAAATCGTCTAATTGCCAAGCTAGCTCATTTTAGATTTTGTTCTAACTTTAAGGAAATCTTCCTGAAGGCTCAAAAAAAAATCTTTCCGTGCACATTTAATTTGCCTGTCCGTATTAAAAACGCGGAATTTAAAAGAGGAAAGGTAGTGGTTTTTGCGCAGACATTAAAAATTTACTTAGTTTATACCTCTAAATAATGGCGCGGTGCTAAAAATTCGTCTATTTTAGTCATTTTTCGTAATTGTTGTTAACCAACTCCAGTATTTCGACTGTTCGATTCGAGCAGCTAGTTTGCACTTAAAAACTAAGTCGACATAGTATAGAAAAAATAAAGCCGATGATCGACTCGAATAGTTTACTCTTAATATAAAAAATTAACTCTTGAAGTTTTGGGATTTAAAAAAGGCATTATACAGATTGGTAAATGGATATGTGTACTGCCAAATAAAAATTTAATATACACAAAATCTTTAGTTCTTATCTTTAACTTTTCGAATATGTATAGTTCGTTTTGTTATTTTCATTTTTAGTATGTATACAGATTTAATAAATTAATTTACAACTGAATACTAAGATGTTTATAAAAAACTATACATCACTTTACTATTTCTATTTAGGCTAGTTTTATGTATATGTCATAGTCAAAGGTCGGTACACAGTCTCTTCGCGGAATGACTGGTTTATCCCCAGGTTTGACAAGCCTTCGGCTAACCCCGAAATATATTCCAATTTCGGCCTTTGACTTTTTTTAAAAGGAAATTCCTTATTTTTCAGTCTAACGTCAAATGTTTAAACTGTTTCGGTCTTTGCCTAGTCGATTCTAGGAGCAACTGGCAGACTCAGTCAAACGTCGACTATACTTGTTACACGTTTAAATAAGTTTATACTTGCGGTTAGTTGTAGTTAGTTTTTGGGTTTGTTCTGGTTGGGTTTTAGTTAGTTGTGATTAGTTGCAAATGTAAAAAGATCTGACATATTGTGCAATTCTAAATGTCATAATGCCTTACCACGTCTGAATAAAGACTAATTTTTATTTTAACTATGACAATATTACAGCAATTAGCATTAAAATAAATAAAAAATCGTTTCATTTTCATCTAATTTAACAAACTGAGACTTTCTAATATCTAATTGAAGTTTGACTAGTCAAACCCCGATTTCATTAAATTAAGTTTTGACGTTTGTCTGACCAAATTAGTTTCTCCTAGTTCTTTAGTCAGAGCCGAAAAACTTCATTTGTTTGGGCTTTGACTAAGACTTCAAGTCAGACCTGAGGATTGACTAGATAAACCTAGGAACGCCGGAGCTTCGAGGATTGACTATAACATATATAATTAAAGGGCACGCTTTCAACAAACTGCAGATCATCATATATTAACTTTAAAAGCAACGATTTTTGTTCTAATCAAATTCCTGGAATTTATTTTGTTTCTCTCTCTCATAATCAATTAGAGGTCCGAAGATATACAGCCTCTGATAATTCCGAAATTTTCAAGATCACAAAATCTATAGCAAAAATTTCGCGTAAAAATTAATTAATTATTGAAAAACTTGTAAATATAATTTCACTGTTTATATTCTAATTTGATTAAAAATAAAGATATTATATTTAAGTTAAAGTTATTCCTGCACTTGAATTTTTTAAACCTACTGTTATAATATAAGATAACAAATAATAATATACATAAAACTAGCTTAAATAAAAATAGTAACGAGATGTGTAGTATTTTATGAACCCTCTTAAAAAAGTATTTAGTTGTAAATAAATTTATTTAATCTAAAAGTTAAATAATTACGCCAATTTTTGCTTTGAAAAACGAAAAATGAAAAAAACATAACAAACTATACAGGTGCTAAAACTAAAGATTCTGTAATTATTGGCAGTAGACATACCCATTTAGTGATCTCAATAATGCCATTTTTTAAAATCCCAACACTTTAGAAGTTGATTTTTTATATAAAGAGTGATCTATTCAGATTATTTATCGGCAATATATTTTTTTATAATATGTCCACTTAATTTTTAAATACAAACTAGCTGCTTGGACCAAACAGTCGAAACACTGGAGTGGATCAAGAACCACGAAAAATGACTAAAATAAACGTATCCTTGGAGCAACGCGCCATTATTTAGAGGTATAGACTAAGTAAATTTTTAATGTCTGCGCCAGAAATACTACCTTTTCTTTTTCAAATGCAGTGTCGAACGTATAAATATCTTTAATTAAAAAAATAAAATAAAATAACAGCCTAATGTCATAAAGCACAAAAATGATGTATTTTGAGTATTTTAATACGGACAGGCGGAAACGGGCGCTTCTAAAAATTAAATGTGTATGGAAATTATTCTTTGGGGCCAGCAAAGTTTTTTTTTAATTTTTAGACGTTTTTAAATAAAATGACTACCTACCAGTAGCAATTTTTTAAGCTTTCCGAATTTGACCACTTCTTCTCGTTAGGACAACTGAAAAAGTTTGAAAATTATGAGACGACTTTCCGGTTTGCACTAATATGACTCACTTAAGCTATACTACTAATAAAAAATTATAGTTTTTTTAACTGAACGCATATTTTTCTTTTTCATTTTTAAGTCGAATACTTCTACAATACAAGTTTTTTAAATTTTCGAGATATTACGAAAAATTAATTATTAGGAAATGAAAAGATTTGTATTTCGTGCAAATTTTTTTTAAAATCCTAGCAGAGCGCTTTCGGTAAAACCATCATCAGTGCTATTCGTCGTCAAGCAGGAGCCGCAGCAAATTTGAGCCAACAAAAACCCTTTTTGGGGCTTCAATAAAATATCACATTATTACACACATTTAAAATAAAAATCAAATAACATTAATATTTTTTACATTTTTGCTTATTAAAGGGGGAAATTTAAAAATTTTTGTCTAAAAAACTATACCATTTTGTGGAAAGACGAACATGTGATTATGTTAGGTTAGGAAACTTTTTTTAATAAAAATTTGCACGAAATACAAAGTCTCTTCATTTCCTAAATTCTTACGTGCACACAGCCACAACCAAGTTTCAATTAATTATTAATTTGCAAAACAAATATTGGGAATTTTCCTGAAATCTCGGTTTTCTATAGTTTCCGACCTAAAAACACATTGGCAGTACCCGTAGGCCCCCTCAAAATTTGCTTATAGTTTTTGGATCCCGTTTGGCTAGTATGCTGAATCCTAAGCTAGCGGTTTTCCGCATTTCGAGACCCTTCCCCTGATCGCAGCGATCCAATCGTCCTAAATTCGGAAAGCTAAAAAAATTTGCCTGTAGCAAATTTTCTCAGTTTTTTCAAATCTGCTCTCCCTCGCCTTTACGCGAAGCGATTACGCAATTCGAACACATACACCGCATCCTACGCTATGCAAAAAAAAAATTAAAAGAAAATTGGACCCGACAAATATTTTTCTTGTCATTTTAGATCAAATATTATTAGAAAACAATACTGTATTGTCTTAAAAACGTCTTATAATACTCCTATCTCTTATTCAAAGTCCCTTGTTCTGCATCCTAGTTAGTAAGATGCAAAAATTCGGAACACCTAAGGGAATGATACAAATATTTGTAAAAAAAATGCGTGTTTTTGGAACAAGCCTTGGCAAAACCATTTATGAAATATACTTGTTTATTTTATCAGTAAATTTATCTAGTATCTATTAGTTATAGTTATTATTTTATCTTATTTAATTTGTTATACAGTCATAAATTTATTCATTTGATTTTTTTGGACCTTTATCATCAAAAGCTATGGCAATTAAAGCTCTGGACATTTTGCACATTTTGCATAATACTACATTCCCTGCTACTACCACAACCTACTAACGACCGACAGAGAATGTCAACATTATTTTATAAAATAATTAACAATATTTTTTTTTTTATTTTACGACCCATATATTATGTCGTTTCTGCAGAAAACTGTAAAAGTATAGAATATAGGCACGGTAATATTACCGTGATATGGGGCTGTGTTCGAAAAACCCGTCGTGCGTTGACTTATTTGTGGCGGTTTCTCTTTTGTAGAGAGTAGATTAAGTAATTTCTTTGAGAAGAAATAAAAAAGTTTCAAATTGTATCAAATTTGCCAGCGTCGTACCACAAGCGAATAGTATCAACTTTGGTACAATTGTACCATCTCTGTCTGAATAGGCATCACTAATGTGCCCCGGAAATCACGGAGACAAAACTGATACGGCACTGAGACGTCACTCACGTCATGTGAATAGACCTTAGAAATATGCTTGTTCTGCTTAATTTTAATATGACTCCGACTTTTTTACAAGCAACAGCACACATTGTTGTTGGACAAGAAAAATAATTTCATAACTTTACATTTTCACTTTTATTTCTGTAAATGTAAAAAAACTATTTAGCAACTACCCACGCTTAATTGTCCCTTAACTTGAAACCTTATTACAAAAGTTTTCTGAAACCTGTCAGGTTAGTATTATCGGTGTCTTCTCCATATTACGATGACAGTGTTCTAGGAGACAAATCGCAGTTAGAAGGCCTATTTTGCTGAAAATTAATTTTATCCCTGGCATCGTTGTAGTTGGGTTTAAAATATTTATGTTTCTCATTAGCAGTTCTAGAGCGTTTATAGCTATTTAACAAACAAGAATGAAAATAAAGGCGATTATTTATTGGGGAGATTTAACGCGCGACTCAGCGAACACGTTAAGTGTTGATATCGTTAATCGCCAATTAATGCTCGAGTTATAGTAACGAAATGAAGCATTTTGGCTTGCAATTTTTTTATCTCATATAGATTTACCTAAAATGTTTACAGAAGGTAGGGAATAGCCCAAGGATCAAATTCTATATCATGCCGAGGGGTGCTTTTATCCTGGGGGTGGTTGCCCCGGGGGTGAAAATCTTTTATTACATTTTAACTAAGGAAAGCAATAAAAACGTTATTTTAAGCAAAAAATGTTTAATACATTTTTTTAGTATACTAATATTTTTAGAGTTTTATGAGGAAAAAATCGACGTTCTTAATGGTTTTTTAGCCAAAAAACTGTAGAGAGAAAAATTGTAGCTTATTAAAAAATGAAAAAAACTCTTTCTTTTATAATTTTTCTACAGCCAATATGGACCGAGCTATGGCTTGTTAATGGTTAGCTTTTTTTCATCAAATGCAAAATTTGAAAAATTTATAGTCAAATAGCGGAAAGACTTTGCATTTTTCAAGAAAAACTTATAAGTTTTTTTAAAGTATATAATTATGGCTTTCTTTTAAAAAAGAAAAAGACTATATCATGTAAATTTAGCAAGTTATGATAAAAAGAAGGTCGGCCCCTGCTTTTTTTACGAAAAAATCAGTGAAAACAACCCCCAAATTACTCTCCTAATTAAAATTAATCTTTGCGATTCTCTTAATATATGTATAAATAATACATTCGAGAGGTTTGACATACTTAATATGCTTAATTAAAAAAAATGCAGCTTAAAGTGAAAAACAATTTTTCAATTTCTCAATTTTGTATAAAAGCCATTTTTTAAATAACTCCAAAAATACTAAAGACAAAAAAAGGGTAGAGTACAGAATTGTAGCTTTTTTGATTACACATATTTTTCTTTGCATATAGTTTCTGTATCTACAATAAATTATTTGCGAGATATGGCCGTTTAAAACCTCTATTTACGAGCGAGCACCAACTTATTCGAGCCTTTTAAACCCACCCGTCTTTAAAACTGAGGGATTTAATTCGCTTAGCATTGTAGCTCTTAAAAAACCCTAAAAAATCAGTTTTGAAAAAACTGTCTATCATTAAAAGCAAAGGAGCTATGTTTAGAAAACCAATTATTTTTTTCGAAATATTCGAGTAGCCCATTTCGGAGCAAATAATCTACATAACTGGTATACTTCGCAGTCCTCGTACGCTACACATTCAAAACTTTCCCAAGGAAGTTTAAAGATGTATGGAAGCCCAATGCTGTAGAACAAAATTGTCCAGACGTGCAGGAGAGCGGGAATAAGGGGATTGGCCCCGCGGAGTTTGCGCAATGAATAGTAGGTTAGAGCCGACCTTCCATGATTCTTTGTTACTATCTATAAATTTGACATCATCAAATGTCAAATTCAAGCATTGACAGTTTTTTTTTTTAAATTTTTTTCACAAAATTGTTGGTTATTACACGATACTACCATATAATATTTAAAATTATTGTGTAATATTGGATTTTACATCATCTAATATAATATGGAATGAATAGATGGCGCCACTTTACAGCCTTCTATTTAAATGGTTGATATTTTTGGGAGTTTTGTATTTTTACCAAAAATCTTTGTAAATAAATAAAAATACGATTTTTTAAAGTAAATTTCAGACATTGTATGATAGTTTCATGTACTTATTACCAATTCTGGATAAAATATGGGCAAGATAGTGTAAATGAGTTTAATCTAATCCTAAGATTCTGCTTGTACATTAAAAAGTAAAAACTTTCATAACTGCTTTTTAGGCATATATACTTTTCACTAATAACAAACATTTATGAGACAGAATAACAGTGATTAAAAATTTTTAGTATCCTTTGGTACCTAGGTATCCATCGTAACAGTATCCGTTAAATTTTATGTGTCTACAGTATGTCTAGCTTAAAAAGTTGATAATGTAAGTTTAAGAAACCAAAAATCTACTTTCTTTTTAAACAAATACAGAAAAAGCAAAAAGGAATAACTTTAACATAAAATTGTACTTTCTTTTATTCAATTAGAGGGACCTGTATATATTAAAATTTGCCTGGTCTGCCCAGTAATAAATAATTTTGATCCTTTAAAAGAATGTACTAAATTATTAAATAAAATAAAAGTACCTAAATGTAAACCTTATTTTTCTTTTTAATAATCCACATAAATACACAAACATTGTGTAAATCATCTAAAAGATAGTGAAGATTGTCTTACTTTTCTCACTGCCATTTTCTAAGAAATTTTCCATTTCTATTATTCATAATTGATAAATTATTATTTATTCGGTTACCTAACGTTACGTCTCATAAGAAGCACCTAATTTATATATAAGAAATACTTACCTAAAGTCAAAAATGCCGGGTATGTTACCCTTGGATTTGCAAGACAAAACCATACAACCTCTAGTCATTTTCTTACGATATTATAAGTAACAAACAATAAACACAAAATTATAGTCACAATTTAATAAACACTAATCACTAAAATAAGAAGGTTTTTATCATTCCAAAAAACTTCTGCAACCACAAAATATAATCACACACTCCTACTCCGGCTCTCAGAAAAGTATAATGTGTTGCCTAACTACATACTGATTTATCAGTGTGTAAGTAGGCAACACATTAAATTATTTCGTGGAATTTTGTTATTGCGCAGAATCGTCGGGGCCAACTCTGACAGTTATTTTCATCCTGGGCTGGACATTTTTTGATCGAATGGGCCATAGCATTGGGCTTCCATACACCTTTAAACTTCCTTGAACTTTTCACATTTACTTTAAATTACAAAGGAAAAGAAACATAAGTTTAACTTATTTTTGTCTGTTTTTGTACAAATTTTATGTTTGTCTATGTGTCTATGTCTACTTTTTTTTCTATTTATATCTACTAAATTGATTTATAAGAGTTGCAATGTTTTAAAGGGTGGTTCTACAACGATTAAAAATTTGCGAAAATAATGAAATTTGTAATATTTCAGGGAGTCATATTTTTCATTAATTTCTCTGTCTAGCTATTAATTTTTTTGGGGTAAAGATTTGTTTTTATTTAAGGTTTTTTTAATTAAGGTTGATTTATAGGGTTAAAAAGTTGCAAAATAAAATTAGTACATGTTTAAAGCAACAGAATTCTAAAACTAAATCACGGTGATAAATTAATCATTTTTTAGGCTAAATAATATTTTTTTACTTTAAGCCTTAACAAGGGTAAATTTTTAAGGGTTAAATTATTCTGGAAATGTATTTTAAAGCATAAATCAATTATTATTTAACTAATTTAAACCAAATTTTACCCATTTTAAGGTTTAAAATGTTATTTTATAAGTTTTGGCAATTTGGGGTAGTTTTCAGCCTTAAAATACAAACAGCGCCCATCGACATGATATAAAACTTATAGTAGAGGGTGAAATGAGCCCAATTCCAAATTTTTATGCAACTCAATGCAGGACGAAAAAATTGTGAGGTTTTTGCCATTTTTTGAGCTTAATTTGCTGGACTATTTGTTACCATGTTCTTTTTGGCGATCGCTTTGCTATAAAATTGTAAAATTCATAATTTTTCTGATTTTTTTTTCAAGTTACAGTGATAATAAGTCCATTAAACAACCATAACTAATTATTTTGAAATAAGAATAAAATAAACAAACAAAACAATTTAATTATAGTTAAAAAGCGTGGAGTACTTGATATTAAACGTAACAATTATTTTATTGGTAGCTTTTTACAAAATTAGAGTTATTATAGAAATATAGTAAATTGCATCCCACGTTTTTTTAAATATAATTGAAATATTTTGTTAATAACCTAATTTTAATTTTATTCTTATTCCAAATTTATTAGTCATAATTAATTTTATTGGACCCCTTTTTCACTGTAATATACTACTGCCCCAACAAATTAAGCTGTCATTTGTCACAGAACTTCATAAAAATAAAAGAATTCATGGAATTTTTTACATTTTTTTAAATAAAACTTAAAAAGGTTTAATTTTATTTGCTGTTTGGCTGTTAACACATTTCTAGGTTTATTTTCAAAAAGGTTGTCAACTGAAACGGTAACAGGTTTTTTAATATTTTAAGGATTATTTCAATTTTTAAACACTGCTTAAAAAAATTAACATAATAATTTTTAATAAACTTGTAAAGTATAGGTTTGGTATTTTTAAACAAAAAGGTTATGAAGCTTAAATTAAAGGTCTTGTAAAAATACATAATTTACATAAGATAAAATTTCTTGTATCTTTTATAGTTTTTGAGATATTGACGTTTTAAATTTTAAAAATAATATTTAATATCTTAAAAACTATAAAGCGATAAAAAAATTGTATTGTAAGTTTTTCTTAGGAATAAATGAATAATCAAATGACAAATTATTTGATTTATTGTGAGAAAATATGTGTTTTAAAATATGCAAGCTTGTTCTGAATGTAATTAATGCCCTAAATGTTACGAATGGACTAAGAGGTGTTCTGTTTCTAAGTTTTTTTCGAGCAGTGTATTTACTGGTGATCGGTACCGAAAATAACCTTAAAAATATCTTATAATTTGTAAATAGTGACTTTTTTTGTATGTAAGTATAATACGAAATTTTTAATTTTCATTACAAGTAGATCTAATAAAACGCCATGTATCTCGAAGCGGATCGCATCGATCGATCGTCGACTTTATGGGGTGAAACCGTTAAACAATTGAATTATGGTTTCTAAAACCGAATAAAATAAAACAGTGCTTTATGACGCCTTACAGTAATTTCACCTGTGTTTATAACCGCACGCTAATCTGCTGTAATGCGTATTTTGCTTTATTTTAGATTTTTATGCAAAATGAAAAATTATCAGGTAATAATGTGGGCACTAAAATGCATGCAAAAATTAGATCGTTTTTACACCACGTAAATCATCAGTCCGAAAAAAGTTAGCAATTTTTTTGCTATTTGCATAGAAATCATATAAAATATAATAAAATAGCCTAGAAAAACTTTAATACCTACATTCGATGGACTAGTTTTTTATCCCCAACTGCCATTAAACTGTAACCCTATATAAAACGCGCTATATTTTTACTTAAAACAAAATTTGACAATTCAAGACAAAATTTGATACTAAACTCAAAATTTGACCACTCAAGAAAAAATTGACTACTCAAGACAAAATTTAACAACTTAAAACAAAATTTGGCTACTCAACTTAAAATTTGATTACTCAAGAAAAAATTTGACTACTCAAGAAAAAATTTGACTTCTTAAGATATAATTTGACTGCTTAACACAAAATTTGACGGTATTCATTTTTATTTTGCTCTTGTGACGGTTTAAAAATTATATTGTGCTATGAATGGGGGTCAACATCTTTACTGTAAAAAACAATTGATGAATATATAATGGCTTGCTTGCTTGCTATAATTAATTGGCTCGAACTCCTTCAGAAATCATTTAGCCAGCGCATTCAAGTAATAGTCTGGCAAACCATAGGAGATTATCCAAATATTACCAAAAAAATAACAAAAATCCTTGCAATGCACGTTTAGATGCTGCAAAATGTAATCCTCATATCCAGATATAACCTGTTTCTGTCGTAATTTTTTTTTGTCCTCGTAAGTTTGTACTTTTAGCCACCACCCGGTCAACGCCACCACGTTTGACTCTAAAAAAGGTTTTACGGCAGTACTAAATGGTAGTTGAATTTCTCCTTGATCCCCGAAAGTTAAGAACTTCCGATTTGGCTCCTCCAGTCATCTATCCCGAAAAAACATGTAATTTTCAACCGAACATCCACCTTGGTCGGAGGTCAAACAATAAGTCCATATATAATTGCTGCCTACTATAATAAACCCTTAAAAATCCAAGATTTTTTTGTTGTCCATTTTTTCAAAATCAAGTTTTTTTGGGTTATTTTTTCCGGGGTCACCATGTGCTAAATTTTCTAGATTTACAATATGAAAAGGTTCTAAAGAAGATTATTAGTAAACTAAGAAACCCAGAAAACCGAACGCAATAACGACAACAGATATTTGTCCTTGATCAGAGATATAAACTTTTAAGACAGAAAAAAAATATCCTTTGGTGTTGTAAAACTAAAAACACCTGATCTAAATGTGGTAATTTTTGGAAAAGTATTTTTACTGCTTGATCTAGTATGCAATAAAGGTTTACGAATTTAATATTTAAAACATCTGATTATGTATTAACAAGGATTTTATCGTGGTAAAAAATAAGTTATTAATTTTCCCTTTAAGGCAGTTTAAAATAAAAAAAATAAATAAATTTTGGAACTTACTTTATTTAAACAAGTAAGTCGTTTTTTTTAGTTATTTAAAAAATGCAAATTATATTTATAGCTTAAATTTCGTCTTGTTTAATGAACCCAAAATTATTAAACCCATGAAATAAGTTTGCTGCCCTTTATTCGCCTTTGGAAAGACACCCATTCTAGAAATCCAAACCTCGTGCTTTCTGAACGCAGCTATCTTCTGTCAGTACAGTAGCGACAAACGCCTGGACAATCAACTAATAAAAGCACATAATAAAAAGGCGAATGCGCTGGTAGTACTATAAATTTTTATTTCTAAGTTATTTTTCCCCAATTCTAACAAAAATAAGATTTTGCTGAAATACGTTACTTAACAACTGATTATTTTAATAAATAAGCAGTTGTTAAATAACACAACAAAATTTTTTTCTTTGTTAGGATTGGTAAAATTTTAAACTTGCAAAATATAAAGCAAACAAAAAATGTTATTGTTTACAATATATTATAAATTAATTTGTTATAAATACAAATATTTTGAGAAAACCAGGAAAATCTTGGGACATTTGCCCCAAATTTTCAATAAACAACAACAAAAATTACATTCCCAAAAAAAACAGTAACAAATAAAACATAAAAATAAAACGTGAAATTTCAGAATAAATGAAAAATATTTTCTGATAACAACATAAATTCTTATACCTGAGATAACACAGGCAAAATAAAATATATTCTAAAAATTAACAATAAAACTTCTAAAACTATCACAGCCGGGGTTGGATGAGATACTTCTAAAACTGTCACAGCCGGGGTTGGATGAGATCATGGTGAAAGGTTCCTATAAAACAAAGAAGCTAGGCAGTATTCGCTTATTCAAAACAGACTAAAAATACATAAAATATGATATGAGAACTTTAGCTATTAATTTAGGCAAAGACAAAAGCAGACAGCGGACAAAAATATATAAAGAATTTAAATTAATGTGTTAAACTGAAAAATAAACATAAATATTTATAAGAAATGGTAAAAATTATTGTTTAAATTTTTGTATTATATTTTTATGTCTATCGCTTACTCTCTTTTTAGATTCAAAACTATTTTTCCTTTCTTTAAGATGCTTATAAAAACAAATTTTTAAAGTTAGGTTAAATATTTCATAAAATTACGGTCTGAACAAATGAAAAGAGCTTGCAGTAAGGTTCGAAATATTGTTGCCTAAATAAATTTTCAATTTTATTCTTGTAAACATTCTCATCCAAATATTTGTAAATATCAGCATGTAGTCTGTCTACAAGATTGACTAAAGCTTCACTAGCAAATTTAAGCCTTCGTTCGTTATCAAACTCTTTAAACATTACAAATAAATGCTTGTCAGTTACCTCCACTAAAAAGAGATTACTCTGATAAGTTAAACATGAAATTGAAATTTTGTAAATAAGGTATAAAATAACATTATTTAAAATTTTAATTTTAGGGTTGCCCAATGGTTCGAAAGGTAAATTTTGAAAAGAATTGAAACATTTTCCGTAACTGTGTTCTTTTAAAATGGAATTCATAAAGGGTGACAAAGGTGCAGCTCTATATTTTAAGCGAGAAGGATCCTCAAGATTTTCATAATTTAATTTTGAACAACGGTCCTCACAAACATACATTTTTACATTCTTTTGAGGGACTTAAAGTACATTTTATTTTCATAGCTTTTAAGGATAAGGGATCTCGAAGAAAAGAATTAAACTTTTTGTTCTTAAAATCTGTACTTACAATTTTACTATAATAGGCGTTTCTGCAACAAGGATAATTACAAGAATATTTTAGCCTACATGTTGTGTTGGTGCCATTGCGAAGATATTTACAAAGAATCTTGGTTTAATATCGAAGAAATCTTATTACAATATTTAAATAACATATCTTACCTTATAATTTTTTCACAATAGTGTGGAAAAAATAAGTACGCAAATTTTAAACAGTCAACCCAAAGTCAACACTTACAACCCAAATACTAGAATAGAAAATGGCCGACGCAAACACAAAACACAACACGGGGATTTATGGTTAAAAGGGATATAAATAATTCTCACTTCTCATTTAAGTTTTCCCCAAAAACTCAAGTTACTACAAAGCAAAATATGGAAAAATATAGAAATCTACTTAATCCCTGGCAATGATATAATTGTCAAATGTCATTTTTTCCAGTATCCCCATAAGAAGTTGGCCAGGCCTGGGTATTTATATACATCGGCCCGTTAACCGGCGATTTGATCAGATATGTCTCAAAAAGTTATGTCTTCAGTGCGCTGTTGTCAGTGTTGCTAGATATCCTCAATAATTTTACAGACTGTTTTATATTGTTGTCAAACAAAGTTTTTATTTTATATATTTGCCGTAATATGCTTATTTATAGTTTACCGAAAAAATAAGGGTGCTAAACGTCTTTAAACCCCAGAATACAATAGTAAGTGTATGAAAGTGTGTATGCTACCTAAAGGAATGAAATGGACCCCTTGCATAAAATTAATTTTAATTTTTTTGAAGATTCAAAACGTATACCAGATTATTAACAAACCTTTTTTTAATATCTAGGCTGCATCGAGCTAACTTTTTGCCACGATGCAGCACCACCCAGGCACATGGTACTTGCCATGGGGGATGCCCTTGCAGAAAATGGTGGCCGTGCCCATTCATCCTGCAGGACACCTTCATTTGCAAGCTCCCGCGGTACATATGCAACCCATGTTGGCGGGATTGCCAGCTCCTCTGGCAACTTTAAGGACTTTCGTCGCTACGCAGCCGACAGCTATTAGACAGCCACAAAGAAAGGTAACTATAAATCGTAATTTTTTTTAAATCCTTTTAAAAATTTTTAAAAGTTGGGCACAGAGTTTATTCCAAATCTATTTTTGGTTATCGTCTCTACTCATCCAGTAGACTACAATTCGGTATTAACAATTGGCATCTATGAGTCAAATGTCAGTATCGATTTTTTGTTTACTGTATTAGCAAAGGCGATGGTCCAAAAAAAATGTAATAATAAAGTTTTTTTCGTATGTGTCAACTTTTTACCTGTTACTCAGATATAGGGTGATTGCTATGTTGACGCTTTTTTAACGGTATATAGAATTCATTAAAAAAACAACTTTTTTAAATAACTTTTTCGAAATACTAAAAATAAGAAG